>JASANE010001274.1:0-50002 GCA_030248225.1 Trileptium ribeirensis
AAAATCGGAGATTTTGGAAGAAAACTCGCAGATGGTCGACCTCCGAGTAATCGGAGGGTTCAAATTTGATGTCGGCGATTCGATTGAAGCCGACTCTCTAACAAGGTCCCAGGGTTTACGATAGCTGTCAAAAATGAAATTTGCGAATTTTCCGATTGGGCGCCCGGGGTTGACCTCAAAAAAAGTGGGCGTCAAAAGAACGTCGCCCATTGGATGGCGACAAAATCGCCATGCTTCGACATGGCCCAAAATTTTGAAGCGACGACTACCGCGTCGTCTCTTCCAATCAGTTCGACTTCGGCAGCGCGGAGTTCGGTCGACTCTACTGACCGGCTCCGACGCTTCTATTTTGTCGTATTTATTTCGCAACGAGTTTGCTTTCCCGTGCTTTCTTTCGTGTGTTTTCGATTGGAATTTGGAATGGAATTCGGCCGACGGAGGACCCGCGTAGACGCCTTCCCCGTCTCGCGGAAGGGGACTGGCTGCGGTGCCCGGATCGGAATATTGTAACTGAGGAGGAAGACCAGGCGTATGGGGTTTATTTTCCCCCAGGTGAAAATGTAACAGATCCTTGTTATTTGAGTAGTGGTCGGCGAAGTGTACCATCGACAGCTTCACCAGACGCCCGTCGGAGGACGTCTTAGTTTTACACGTCAGCGGACCCCACTTTTGCATGTTCCTTGACAAACCTCCTGTAGTCGAGTTCCGTTTTCGGACAGGTTGAGTGATTACACGGGGGGGTGCTAAGTTGTGAACACGAAAGTCGAGTAGTTCTGTATTCCCCGTGGTCATAGGCAAATCAACCACAAAATGGACGCCTCTCGTCCATGCTTTTACATGATTTATTTCTCTCAGAGTTAGGATTCAGTGAAATTTTCCCTGAGCTGACCACGGCAAAAGTTCATTACAAAACCATAGGGACTTGCAGTTTTCCTTGTTTCCTGCTCATATTTATGGTTCATAAATTTTCAGCTTAATGGACTGTTCGACGCTCATGCCGCTCTTTGAGCTCGGACTGATTTCGCACTTAGGGACAGAGGACTAGCCTCTGTCGGGTTTTAGGAAGCCCTCAAAATTTCGTTTATCAGCTTGAGCTAAGCAAATTTGGGGATTACCAAAAAGACTGAACAAATTCTAGGTGACTCCAGCGTGAGCATAAGGTATTGGCACTCCGCAAGGAGCGAGTTTTAATACGGCGTTTATACGATTTTGCAAGTATTTGATTTGTTCACCATTAGGACGGTTAATACCAGCTTTACATAAGGATTAATTCCCGACTTCGTGAGTCTTCGAGAGCCCTCACGACCGAATTTACTAGGCGCTCGCTCCGCGAGAATTTGCTTCGAAATCGGCTCGGCCCGATTGCTAAATTTACTAACGTTGAACATAAAACGCTTACGTGGTTAAGCCTAATGGTAGGACGTCGGATACTACCTGCTCCCAAAAGGAACCAACGGCCTGGGAAAATGCCCAAAATCGGCCACCAGAAACTCTTTCAAAAGCACGTTAGGGTGCTCAGAGTTCAAAACGAAATTACCATACTCTCATTTCACTAAAGGAAAATCGCGACCTTTCGCGAATCGTTTTGACCCCAAACCGAGTAAGTGCAAAACCCCGTTTTCTTTTCAGAGCGACTTGATCGCTGAGTTTAACTTTTTCTTGATTTTAGCTCGGTTTGCCCGTTAGGCTATGTACTATGTAGGCCCTTGCTTTTAAGTTCACTGTTTCTCTCTCTCCTTTCTCAGTTTCCCTTGATAGGTTTCGATCCTGCACGGGGAATTTAAGCCCGCTGCAGAAATTTCAGTATTGACCACTCGACTATCGAGTTCTGAGGAAATTCACTAAAATCTTGGTGTTAACTCGACTGCACAATTTCGCTCGTACAGTGGAGACGCTGTACATTTTCGATGCGTACAGTGTACTAAAATCTTAAATTGAGCACGATAGAGAGAGGATGGCAAAGAGAACAGCAACAAGGGAAACAAAAGACACAAAGCAAAAAAAAGAGCGACAAAGGAAACAAGGGAAACGAAACAAGGAGAGAGGGAAAAGAAAGAAACAACCCAGAGAAACGCCAACCAAACGGGACGCGGACGCGTCTGCCCCATGCCCCGACATTAAAGCACAATCCCAGAGTGCCAACCTAGATAAAACCATAGGGTAGGCGTAATGCTCCGCTCTAAAATTGTCAGGACTGCTACATTGGTCGCCGATAAGTCTGTAAGAATATCCAGTGCCGATATATGCACCTATTCAGTTCGTCGAAAAGTCACTAGGGACAACTCCGCCAAGTGAACCAAACGTCGCCCCGGACAAGTAGTGTATGCTCTAACACTTACTCTACCACCCTCAAAATCGCCCCCCCCCCACCGTCACGTAGTAACCCCTCGCGGGTGCCTAGAACTCGCGACAAGCGGGCTTTGTTTAGGACACTGAGAGAAGCGGTTTTCACTTAGTGTAAGGTCGGTCTTAAGGACAGAACGTTGCTAGGCATTCGATAGGGACGATAGGTAGGATTTGTTGGGTTTAGAATGCACACCTGCCGGGACTGTCATACTATGATCAACCAAAGTGGTAGGTTGTCTACGCCATGATCGTAATTATTGTTCGCTCGCTTGTACTATGACTGCGTAACTATCCATAGCCATGCATCGAACTGTACCATACTTGATATGTTTAATGTAACCATGTTCTGATCTGTACCATAAAATACCGTTTTCGCCGTACTATTATTTGGGCCCTTGCTGTGAAGGAGACTCAGTCGTGCGCCCTAACCCGCGTGACCGAAATCGTACAACGCCGACCCTGCGCGTCTCCGGTATTAGAGCGGCACGCCTGGTATCCGTCGTTGTGGCTAGGCAGATCTATGACGGACTTAGGACGTCGCTCGACCTTTTGCTACCCCTCATGCTCCCTTCAAAACGTATAGCGCCGCGCGTTATTAAGAGCGAACTTCGAAGCACACCAGGACACGTAACCCGAGCGATGGCTGACCCAGTTGGACGAGTCTGGTATAGATTCTGGTCCGGTATTTCCGGGGACACATTCGCTCGCACTGTCCCGCTCCCCCCTCGGGACGCGGATCGGGAAACGAACGGACACGACTGTTCTCACCTTCATTGGCTTAAGGGATTATCTAATTGCCCGTATACGTTTTGATAGTGTTGTGTACGTTATGAATAAAATCTTGAAACTCAAACAATTTGTCCCGTGTTATTTGACTCCCAGCGTAGTAAGGACGTCCAAATGGACGGGCCGACCCTTCGTACCATGGCTTGCGGACGAAACTACCCCAAGCCCTGACACGAGCGGTCCGCCGCCAATATTGATCGGTTCGCGTAATGGTACTATTGCGAGAATGGTCCACCAATTTAGTGACTTCACAGTCACGCTCACACGAAAGATAAAATTTACTAGGAAAACTTTATCACTAGACATTAATACGGTCAAATTACCACATTACAAAATAGATACCCCGACGGTAAACTATCAGGGTATGTCGGAACCCTGTGGGGGCCACATGGCTACAACAGACAAAGTGTTCGGCTAAGGATAACGCAGCAGAACTCAAAATTTACCTAGCAAAATCAAACTTATCACGCATTTTACTTTAGGTCACGCTAGACAAAACAACTTCCATTAGACTAAGCCAGGGAATATTGGTTCGACAGCATGACCTGTGAGCAGGTTTCGGTGTCAGCCTCCCTGGGGGACCTCAGCAATCATACCCAGATACTAGACACGTGCGCAACCAATCGGGCGGGGTCCGAACACACCCCGTGAAGCGCGCCTGCGGCCTGCTAAGCTCCGTAACTTCTTGGGTCTGACTAAGAAAAGTGGCTAAAATAGAAAACTTAGGGTCCGCCCTTGAGGTTATGATAGCCGGGGTCGTATGGGCATGGTGTTAGGAAGTTGCGCCATGCAGCTGCGTCACCGTTATTACACTTACACTGCAGTTGTCGTTACAAAGTTGTCGTTACATTGTAACGACGATGTTATCGGTCGTTACAAGCGTCCTGTAATAGCGGACATTTTTGAACGATGCTTGCAGCGACTATAGCGGTTGATGTTACACTGCCTGTAACAACATTGTTTAGACTTGCACGCTGAGCGTAATGACGACAAACGTTGCCGCACGATGATGTAACGAGGAATAAAATCTTTGCATGCAGCTGTAAAAGAAACCGTAGAAACTGCACGCTAGTGTAATAATAACTGAGAACAACGCACAGCGTGTTTGATACGCAAACCGAAATTCCTTAACGCGGCCTAATGTGCTGTTGAATATTTCCACTGTTGTTGCTAGGTTCTTTTCTTTTGGAATGAACTAAAATAATGTTCATCACTTTGCGATAAATGTTTTGTTCCGTTCTTTTTAGTAATGGTGCTCAGGCTTTACGTACCGATGGCCTAGCCAATGTCGGCTGCTCGGTGTGTATATATACCAGGGGCGCTAAGGGAAAACTTTAGGGACATCTTACGATGGCCCTTCTTGCGTCGAAAAGTGGGAACGAGGGGAAGCCTATTGTTGAAAAAGCACAACTAAAGGTTGTATGTTAGCTATAATTAAAAATGCTAAAATATTTATAGGTTATCTGTCGTTTCTATAAAGCTATCCATTTAACGTAAAGATATATGTAATTTCGCATATTTGGTGCACTAAGACTCAACGGACAGCTGGGATCAATTTCCATTCACATTTGTTCAGAATAAGGGCACTAGTGGCTTACAGACTACATTATTATAGTAATATAAGACAACTACTACTTCTATTGCTTAAATGGCGACATGGTACAGCCTTCGTGTATCCTGATGATGAATACCAGGCTTTACATGTCCTAAAGATTGCTCTTGCAAAGACACGATCGGCCCGAGATTCGGCATTTCGCATTAGGAGATATTATTTAAAAAACACAAGCTTAGTTGCATAGTGAGCTATCTATATGTATGACTGACCTCATAAAACATTTTAAATTTTCAACTTATTCAGTGCTACACTACATCTTCTCCTTAAACTAGCCTGTGTTAGTCATCTCAAATCTGTCGCGATGTTGCAGCCTTGTACCGCTTTATCTTTATATTTTTACCAATACCTTGTATATTTTACAATAGCATAGAACTGTTCTAACACATATAACCTACGATGTTGATTTGTACTGTGGAGCTAAACCGCAGTTAATGTTTGGTTAAACTCAAACAATGACCATATCTGTCACTAAAATTGTGGCGCAGTACGTGGAAATTACTAATTATGGTCACAAAATTAACTCTACAATTTGAATTTCTTAAAATTTCATTGTATTTATATCTAATCCAGTATTGGACGATTAAAGTCACATTATACTTACATTAGAATTTGAAGTGTTTAGCGGTAAATTGGTCTCTTGAGATAATATAATTATGGAAAATAATAAAATACTCAAACGAAATGAGCGCAAATTTTGATACCACACTATACCGAGTTGATATAGTTTTAGTGCCTAACCATATAAATTTTTGCTTTCCTGTGACTCAAAGCACTTGCAAACAAAGCAAAATGCTTATTAGCTACGAAATTAAAAAATTCGAGAAAAATTAACTTCAATAACATGTTTCCATTGTGTACATGTTTATTGATAAACAAGAAATCTCTGAAACCATTATATAGAAAAGTTTAGGGAGTGATAGTACATTACCACACAATATATATGTATTCTTGGATTGTTCTTCTCTAGCTTCGATTAATTTATGATCTTAACAATAGTTTTTATATCGCAACGATGATGAGTTGTGTATCATGCAACCTATTTCTAATTCACGTCAGCTTAGTCAAAAACAAAGTGACAACTCAATATGAAACGTCAAGTTATACTTATATGCACAAACAACCTTCACAAATGCAGATACAATTAATATTATTGTTTTGTTGATATCCCACTGAAGGCGCAAAGACAATGGGGACGCCTTATACATGAACAAAGTTTTGAGAGGTAAACCTGAGCGAGCGGCGTTACCTCAAATAGTGTCTAATTGGAAAAATTCTTTTATTCTCCGACTTTTCATCGCATAACATTTCACTAGAAACATGAATTTTTGAATTTTCTGTACTATGTGTAATGAAATGTAGTTGTACACCTCGTGCTGTATTTCCGTTGCTTCCATGATTTCCTAACAAAATTGTCACAAACCCGACACGGAGTGGAAACTAAACATCAAAACCATACAGCAATCTTCTCTTCGAGAGGTTAACTGTAATGTATGAACTGTCAGAGCGGCCGTTTTGAGGTATGAGTCAAACTTTAAAAAATTATATGTTCAAAAATTTTCAATGTAAGTTTTTGTTTGTTGGGGCGAACGATAAAATTATTGGGTTATCTAACAGTTAAACACTTTGATTTCACTGTTTTAACCCCTCTTTGGAAATGTTACTTACTCTGCTGGACGGTATCCGAGCAGAATTTGATAAATTTGAGTATCACATGATCAAATTTTTCCACTCTTAATTGATATATATAAGTCATTAGAATGTACCTATAGATTTACGGGATTGCTGAATAAGATAAAAAATTGAATTTGGTGGTATAATTCAAATAAGGCAATCGTCATGGCTCTGAATCGTAAAACTGACCCTTCAAAATATATTTTTCTTAAAATTTGTGATTTTTAATTTCAAAAGTTTACATATTTTTGGTCAGTGACGTGCTCTGTTGTCAGTTGTTATTACACTATTGTGCAGCTTCTACAGTTTCTGTTATGCGTGAGTAAACTTAAGGTGAGCTAGCCAACCATCCTATTTTGTCATTACCGATATCGAATTGCCAACCGTTCTTACGGAAAAAGGCTTAATTTCATTCGGTTTTTCGCTAACCGAACAAATCAAATTCAAGTGCCAGAAATTGTACCTTGTATTCGAACAATATTTCGGCGATTTCGATTTGCAGAAATTCCGTTCCCTAATGCATTAGCAGTTAAAATTTAGAATTCTTTCTTCGGTGAACAAATTCAATGCAAAGGTGACGTCACAATCAAATCGACAAATTTTCGTTCTCAAAATTTATGTAATTTTACTTGAATTTTCGCGAACATAACATCGACTGGTTTCAATCGCGACCGCTGTGTTCGCGAGCAATGTTACGCTGAATTTCAATTTACCAAAAAGCGTTCCGTAACAAATTTTATGCAAAAATATAAAATAGGATGGTTTACCTGAAGTTTACTCGCGCATTACAGCTACAGTGCAAAGATTTTATTTCTCGTTATATCATCGTGCGGCAATATTTGGTGTCGTTACGCTTAGCGTGTAACTTTAAACAATGTAGTTACAAGCAGTGTAACATCAACCGCTATAGTCGCTACAAGCATCGTTCAAAAATGTCAGCTATTGCGCGAATCTTGTAACGACCTATAACATCGTCGTCACAATGTAACGACAACTGCAGTGTAACGAGCACTACGCTTCATGCGTAACCTTGTACTGTGAGCGCACGCAACTTAATGTGAACCACGACATTTTGTTACTACTGCTACTGTCGGAAGTTGTTTTAAACAGAAAAGGTTCTGTTGCATTTACGGATGTTGTGTTTTTTCACTTACATACAATAGCTGAATGGTTTATGAAACGTATTTATAAAATACTTTTTTCATTTTAGTATTTTGTTTTAGACTACACCAATTTTTAATTGGCCACACAAAGAGAATATTTAACCCTTTACCGCATATGTTCACACACATGTGTGACAGTGTACGTTGCGACGCGACACGCGTACTTGGTTTTTCGTGTGGCGTGCCTTTGTACATGCGGTGTTGTTTACTCGCTTTGTGAGGTTCCTTTAGGAGCCAAGCAGCTGCTCCTAAATATGGTAGTGAGTGGCTAACGTACACGGCATGAACTATCGGCAACTGATGTAGCCATACTATGGACCGACGGGAATGCAGCAAGCAATACCGCAAGTAACGTACCCTATGCAAGTACCTCGCGGCAAAAGTTTGCTCAACATTGTGCAAAATACACAGTATTGCATGCTTCCAAGCGTTCATCAAAATTAAGACTATCTCTCTATTAACCATTTTCGCGCATACAGTCAGATGTGTGCGATACTGTATTTATCGTCGTCGTGCGTTTGTACGTGCCTTGTTATAAGCTAACTTTGTAGGCTCTTTAAGCAGCTGAGCAGCAGCTCCTAAATAGCGCAGTGGCTAACGAAGAAGGTTCTTGGCGAAATAATACAGATTAAAGCCGCCATCGCGGCAAAAGTTACCTCAACATTGTGCGAAATTAAAAATAATTAGTGCAGAAAAGGGTTAAACAAAAGTAAACCTATCGCTCAATTAACCGTTTTCCCGTATGCAGTGACACGTGTGTGACAGTGTACATTGCGACACGATGTGCATGCTGAGTTTGTCGTGCGGCGTGCCTTTGCACGTACGTTGTTCTTCCTTCGCTTTGTGAAGTTCCTTAAAGAACCAAGCAGCGGCTCTAAATAGCCCGGTGGCTAATGTACAAGGCTCTCACCGGAACTGTCCAGGTTCAATGTGCCGTCGCTGCAAAAGTTTGCTCACCAATGTGAAAAATACAAAATAATTCATGCGGAAAATGGTTAAACAAAATTAAGCCTATTGCTCGATTAACCGTTTTCGCGCATACATTCACAACTGAGCTACAGCGCACACTTCGACGCGATGCGCATACTGAGTTTTTTGTGCGTCGTGCGTTGGACTGGCGCTGTTGTTCGCTTGTTTTATACGCTTCTTAAGGAACCGAGCAGTGGCTCTTAAATAGCGCAATGGCTAACGAACAAGCGCTACACCGAAATCATCCAGGTTCAATCCGCCGTCGCAGTAAAGTTAGCTGAACATGGTGCAGTATACAAAATATTTCAAGCGGGAAAACGTTAAACTAAATTAAGACTATTGCTCAATTAACCGTTTTCCCGCATACAGTGACACATGTGCCAGCAGCTTAGCAATAACACTGTCTGGCTTTGCGCACTAGTGAGATCAGACTCAAATACCTGTCCTGTGTAGTCCTGGCCCAGCGTATGTTTATGTAACACTGCAATATGTGTAATGTTAAGCTTGGGTTTTTGCCAAATTTTGAATTTCCAGGTTGTCCAGCTGTCAAATTTTAAAATTTCCGCGCTGGACAGCTGTCAACATTTAAAATTCCCGCGCTGGACAGCTGCCAAAATTTGAACTTGCCGCGTTGGACAGCTGCCAGAATTTGAATTTCCCCGGAGGCCAGCTGCCAAAATTTAAAATTCCAGTGTTGGACAGCTGCCAACATTTCAAATTCCCGCGCTGGATAGCTGCCAAAATTTGAACTTCCCGCTTTGGACAGCTGCAAAAATTTGACCTTTCTACGTTGGACTGATGCCAAACTTTGGATTTCCTCTTAGGGACTACGACTAAAATACAATTACACATTAATATATGTATTGCATAAATATAAAAATTACAATACATGTCGTATTATAACTTTTATAACAGTTAGGAGACGGATAAATTTGTCCCACATGATTCCGCCTAACTATGTGGACATTATATAGAGCTCTCTGCAACCTCAGGACGAATCTGATAGCAGTGTTTACTGTGCCAATGTCCCATACATTGACGCTTAACTGTGGGAAATACTAGAGACAAAGCGCATTCAAGTTATCATAAATGTTCCCTAAGACTAACGCTCAATTAATCGTCTTCGCGCATACATTCACACCTGTGCCACAGTGTAATTTGCGACGCGATGCGCATACTGGTGTTTTTTGTGCATCGTGCGTTTGCACTTGCGCTGTTATTCGCTTGGTTTGTGGGTTCCTTAAGGAACCAAGCAGAAACTCCTAAAGCGACTCAGGTTCATTCCGCCGTCACAGCAAAAGTTTGCACATCATTGTGTAAAATACAACATAATTCATGCGAGAAAGAGTTAGCAAAATCAAGACTATTGGTCAATTAACCTTTTCCCGCATACAGTCACACGTGTGCCACAGTGTACGTTGCGACACTATGCGCATACTATGTTTGTCGCGCGTCGTGTGTTTGCACGTGCGCTGTTATTCGCTTGGTTTGTAACTTCCTTCAAAGAACCAAGCAGGGACTCATAAATAGCACAGTGGCAAACGTGCAAGGCTTTCATCGAAACGATCCAGGGTCAATCCGCCGTCGCAGCAAAAGTTGAACATTATTGTGTAAAATACAACATAAATTCATGCCAGAAAAAGCTAAACAAAATTAAGACTATTGCCCAATTAACAGTTTTCTCGCATACAGTCAATCGTGTGTGGCAATGTACGTTGCGACACGATGCGCATACTAAATTTGTCGTGCGGTATGCGTTTGCACGTGCGTTGTTGTTTGCTCGCTTTGTAAGATTCTTTAAAGAATCGAGCAGCAGCTCATAAATAGCACAGTGAGCTACGCACAAAGCTGTAACCTAAACGATCCAGGTTCAATCCGCCGTTGCTGTAAAATTTTGCTCATCATTGTGCAAAATACAAAATAATTCATGCAGAAAATGGTTAAACAAATTTATTGGATCATTTATATTAAAATGAGTGCAGGCTGACTTTAGCTTTGTCCTATTGTCAGGCGCCGCTGTTGCATTGTCCTAGTACAGTGAAACTCGACAATGAAGATACAAATAGCAGCTTAGTAATAACGCTGTCTGGTTTTGCACACCAGTGAGATCAGACTCAAATACCTGTCCTGTGTAGTCCTGGCTCACCGTATGTTTGTGTAACACTGCAATAGGTATAACGTTAAGCTTGGGCTTTTGCCGAATTTTGAATATCCCGCGCTGGACGGCTGCCAACATTTAAAATTCCTGCGTTGGACAGCTGCCAAAATTCGAATTTCCCCCGGTGGGCAGCTGCCAAAATTTCAATTGTCCGGGCTGGATAAATGCAAAAAATTGAACTTTCTACGTTGGACTGCTGCCGAACTTTGGATTTCCTCTTGGGACTACGACTAAAATACAATTACAAATTAATATATATTGCATAAATATAAAAATTACAATACATGTCGTATTATAACTATTTATAACAGTCGGGCGAGACGGCTAAATTTGTGCCACATGGTTCCGCCTAACCATGTGGACATTATATAGAGTTCTCTGTAACCACAGGACGAATCTGATAGCAGTGTTGACTGTGCTAATGTCACACACATTGACGCTTCACTGTGGGAAAAACTAGAGACAAAGCGCATTCAAGTTATCTTAAATGTTCCCCAAGACTATCGCTCAATTAATCGTTCTCCCGCATACAGTCACATGTGTGCCACAGTGTACGTTGCACGCAATGCGCATACTAAGTGTTTTGTCCGTCGTGCGTTTGCACTTGCGCTGTTGCTTGGTTTGTAGGTTCCTTAAGGAACCAAGCATGGACTTGTAAACAGCACAGTGGCTAACGTACAAGGCTTTAACCGAAACGACCCAGGTTCAATCCGCCGTCGCGGCAAAAGTTTGCACATCATTGTGTAAAATACATCATAATTCATGCGGCAAAGTGTTAGACAAAATTAAGACCATTAGTCAATTAACCGCTTTCCCGGATACAGTCGCACGCCGTTTTCCCGCATACAGACACAGATGTGCGACATTGTACGTTGCCTTGCGGTGCGCATACTAAGTTTGACGTGCGTCGTGCGTTTGCACGTGCCTTGTTGTACGCTCGCTTTTTATAAGTGCCTTAAGCAACCGAGCAACAGCATCTAAATAGCGCATTAGCTAATGAACAATGATCTCACCGAAAGGGTCCAGGTTCAATCCGCCGTCGCGGTAAAATTTAGCTGAACTTTGTGCAAAATACAAAGTAAAATTTATGCTGGAAATCGTTAAACAAAGTTCATAGAAGATATTAACCGAGTATTTTTCAATATCGGCTATTCTTTGGTATTTTGACTCAAACAAGACCGGACTGAGGATTTTGCGTGTACAACAGTTAAACCCGTTAATCAATGATTAGTTTTTAAGCGAAAGGATTTGCAATTTTGGGTGGCTAAACAAATACTTTAAGGCTATGTAAGTCAAGTACAGTCTTAGTTTAAAGAGGTAACTTTTATCTAATGTTAATGTATAGTGTCAGATGCTTAGTAATTCCTAAAATCCCAATTTGTCATAGCCAAGTTTCATATTCAAGGTTTCCATTGTTTCATATTTTAAATTATCGGGTTCCGAATCCCTGTTACAAATTCCCACCAATATCTATAGCCCACCGCCAAATTTATTACTTTCTCAGTTACCGTTTTCCTCAATTACTAATTTCAAAATGCATTGTTTCGCAATTCCACACTTCTGTTTACCACATTGCAAATTTCCTCTTCTTAAAATTTACCGCATTCCAAGTCGCAAGGGTTTAATTGAATGGGAATTACTTTTGTTATTCTTTTCAATTTAATTTGATTCTTCCAATATTATAAATATAAAACATAGATTCTCGGATTTTAAGAATATTTTCTTTATATGCTAGATTCCCCCAAGTAACCCCGAGGGGCGTTACGTTATAACGTTAGAAAAAATAACAGCTTAGAGCGGGGGGTTCGGGGGGCGGTAGCCCCCCGACTTAGGCCTAAGCTTAGTGTATGTGTCATATAGGGACCTTAGCTTAGGCTAAGGCTAAGGCTTACGCTTAGTATATTGAGAACGGCATGGCCTGCATTTTATTTACGCCCCTCAGGGTTACTTTGACCGCTAGATTTATGCAACTAATTTTGAATTTTTTGTTATAATCTGGAGTTAAAGGTTATCTCATGAGATTTACATAGCTAGGTGAACTCATGTTCATTTCTGAGTAGGCATTTAAATGAAAGGGATTTAGCAGGGGTTGTAAGAGGTTTACCAGCCTACCAGGGGGTTTCCGGTCCAAACCCGCTCCAAATCCCCAAAATTTCCTAAAAACCCCGGGTTTATCATTATTTCATTTATTATATCCCTCCCTCCCTTCTACGTCCGTGGGTTATCTTTTTGTTTTGTGTCCGCGTTTTGTTTTGTTCAGTGCTAATTTGTATAATTAGCATTAATTTTAGTTAGTAGCTAACATGTGTTAGCTTTTCTTTTGTTAGTTTAGCGTCAGCAGAGTCAGAATCTAGAGTCAGCAGCGATCGATTTAGGTGACTTTTCAGTTCCGTTTCTGTACATTTATTAGATTCTGGCTCCGATTTACTTCCTGATCTGGACTGATTTATTGGTTGGTTTTATTAGGCGATACTTAAGCTTGTATCTTGTATTACAAGCTGTTTTATTTAATTGATTGTATCTCAAACGCTTATCTAGCTAATAGGTAAAATCATACATGAATTTCGAAACCTAATCTGCGAATTTTATGGTTTTGGCGAGTTCAGTTGTTGCTTTTGGGATTTATTTGGCATTATGGACGAATTCTGGTCGTAAGTGAACAGCGGCTGTGCATCCAGTTCTGGTGATAGCAACCATAGCGACGAATTTTAAACCAAACTGGCGATCATTAACGTTGAGCCTAAGGTACTACACAAATACGTATCTACTAAATTATTAATTTACTTTATTCCTATTATATTTCCAATTAAAATTGAGAGAGCAAGACCGTTAACTAACCATAACTTTATTGGAAATAACACACGCCTAGCTGAACCGTTCGGCAGCGGGAACGTTAACATAAGGAAACGAATTGGCCTAATTCTAAAGAAAAGGATAAGGTAATCAAATAAACGTACAAGTCGAACCGTCCGGCGGCTGTGTACCAACCCAAAAGGGAAAGTAATAGATATGAATTACTCAGGATTTACCAGTGAACCGTCCGGCACTGGTAGCTCTAAGGAAACTAAATAGCGTAATTCTAAGGCAGAGGTTAAGGTACTCAGTTAAACCGTCCGGCGATCTCGTGCAACCTCACAAGTGTAAATCATAAGGAAGTATTAGCGCAAATCTAAAGCAAAGGTTGAGGTATTCAAATATACGTATGGATCGAAACGTCCGGCGATTTCGTACAAACCTCACAAGAGGATTTAATCAATACATACCCTAACTAAATAACTTACTCAGAATAATAGTGCGCTCAAAGTTGCGTCTGAGAGAAAATATTCGGCAGAAGGTTTAATCTTAGAAATCGACACTGTCAATGTGCCACAAGTTTTTAATCACGGAGCGTTGAGAATAATTGGAGTCGGAATATTATAGTGGCGAAATCAAGTATATTAGAAGTGGTCCAGTACTCGGAAGTTATAAGATAAGGTGCTTAAATAGTAGCGTTACGCGGAACCGAACCGTATTACTAATTGTTGTGTGATTTACAAACTTGGAGTAAAACTTCTAATTTCGACTGGTTTGGCTGTATGTCGGAATCACGTACAGAGCAACTGAAATAGTCACGCAGCCGCACCATAGGAAATAACACGCTGACCTAATACCGCGTGCCAAGGAACAATCACTAATCTCCAACGGCATACTACTGGCCGCGCGCGCGGACCACACATCTTCGAGTGACGAATGTAATAATCCGATAGTCGCCATAATAAATCATAGTCTACCCCTACCCCCTAATCAAAACAAAACAAAATAACATGCTGACCACTAATTTGAGCAGGAATTTTTCATAATAATCTGCAGGAGTTTGTTAAATCAAAGCCAGGTCGATGCTTGTAGCACATATTTTACACATCCAAAAGTCTGTGGGATACGTTTGAATTAAACCGGTCCAACTCGGTAACAGAGTAATGGCTTACGCAGAACTACGTAGGTAGGGTATGCTTGGCTAACATAAATTGCGTCAAGCACCCTCCATTGCGCTTGTAAACTTGGTAAATCAGTCTAAATTGAAGTAAACTAACATCTGCAACGCAGCTAGAAACTGCTTTCTTGGCAATGAACTGTATTTATTGAAACTGTGCGAGCAACATCACAGTGTATCTCATTTATAGCATTCTGACTAGAAAGTTATCATCATTATGATCTAACTTACGGGCATTGTTTGTCCAACGCTAGCCTAAACTGTGTCTCTGACCACTGATCAGAAAATTACCTTCTATATATCTATTATTTTCTCTTAGAATCATATAAACCAATAATTTTAAGTTTCCTACAGAAGAACATGCAACAAACGTATGTGTAGTAAAGGGAGGCGACTGGAGACAGAGCGAAAGTGTGTATTCTACACTCTAAGCTTTGTAAGCACATTCGATTTGACACGCAGTATACGCAATGGTGTATACTGGAAGACATTTTTTGCTCTGAATGTCCAAAAACCGACATATTTGATCGATAAATAAACATTATTAGCCTCCTCAGTCTCTTTAAAGTTTCAGAAAGGCAATAATACCATCGCAATACATTAAGTTTAATGTAAAAGTTATTTTTAATGCATTTTAAATCCACAATACCTTCATTTCTTCCATCATCTGTTTTACTATAAATAAATTTCGAAGACCAGGTTCCGGATCCGGTTTAAATGGACGGTTCCGGTTGCTGGTTCTGGTTCCGGTAAATTTCGGTTCCGGTTATTCCGTGCTAATTAGTTAATCTTGTTAGCATATTTTCAGCATTTTCGAACAAAAATTGCATATTTTTCAATAAAAATAGTGTAAATCTATTATTTTAGTGCGTATACTTCATCTCGCCGTAGTGATTGTGAATTTGGTGCTTATGTACTATTCGAGGAAGTTAAAAACATGCTAATTAGTTAGTTAATAAGCTAATTACTAACTAATTGTCAAATAGCTAATTATTTGAAAATTTTCAAACTGCTCAAAAATTAAAAATAAATTGCAGCCGGGGGTTTTCTATGACGCTAATCACGAATACGATATTTCTGAAGCTCTAAGACTTGCCGTGTATGCTAATTCGCTAAGTAATCAATTAGCTAGTTAGTTAATTTTATGCAAATTTTAAAATTCCTTAAAATTGCTAATTTTTGGCAGTCGGTGGTTTTCGATATCGCTGACCATGAATATGTGTGACTTTTAAGCCTCTATGATTTTACGTGTTTGCTAATTAGTTAAATAATTATGTGTGAGTAAACTTAAGGTTACACGCCAACCATCGTATTCTGTCATTACCGATATTGAATCGCAAATTCTTGTTACGGAAAACAGGCTTAATTTCATTCGGTTTTTAGCTAACGGAAAATTGGCAAAATCAAATTCAAGTACCAGAAATTCGACCTTGTGTTCGAACAGAATTTCGGCGATTTCAGTTTGCAGAATTCTGTTCCCTAATGCATTATCATTTTAATTTAGATTGTTCAGTGTTCGCGAAAAAATTTAATGCAAAAGTGACGTTACAATAAAATCGACTAATTCTTAAAAATTTGGGTAATTTTCCTTCATTTTCCGCGAACACAAAATGGTTATATTTCAATCGCGAATGCTGTGTTCGCGAACAGGTTTACTCCGAATTACAACTGATCAAAAACCGTCCGTAACAAATTTTATCAAAAAGTACAAAATAGGATGGTTGGCGGGGTCACCTTAAGTTTACTCTCGCATTAGGAAATATTACTAAATTTGCACCTAGCTAGCTTTTGTAAGGTGAATTCGACATCAAATGTCTAAAACGTGATAATTAGTATAAATTGACTAAATATTTATTTGAAATACATGTATAACTAAATAAGATATAATATACATCGACTATTGCTCCGCTCAGTTTTTGTAATTTATTATGTTTACTAGTATATACACAGCACATCCTGTTAGTAGATCCAAGTATATAGTGTAACTGTCAGTTTTTTTAGTCTGTCTATGGAGATTATAACTTATTATTGCATGGATGGATCCTCACAAATTTTAATTATCTGATCACAAATTCAGTCTGTACCCTTTCATTAGACGCCCGACCTCGTCAAAATGGGCCCTAAAATATCAAAGATCATAGTTTTTAATTTGGTCATCCGGAATCTATATTTCGAGAGCTATATCTCGAGATACAGGATTCCGAGCAAAAAAAGGAAACCACCAACTTCATCTACAACTTTGCTGTATATATATATACGATTTTGTCATACGACTCTCTGGACCGCTGAGGGTTAAAGTAATGTATGTATGTCGTCGTATTTTCACATAGCACCATTTTTGCTTTATCACATGTTATTGTGGTGTACGAGCGTCACGCCATCTATATATTTGTTTTCGAGCACGCTGAATACATCGGTATTGCCTTTGGAGACCTGTAGTTATTGTATGATGTCGTACATAGGGATATGTGGTGCTGTAGGTTTACCAATCTATTCTCACAGAAGACATTTTTTACTTCTGTGCCATATTATTGCGGGGTGGGAGCATTTAAACACTCATATATAGAGATTTTCAAGCACTCAGAATACAAGGATATTATCGTCGGAAAATTGCTGTTGCTGTATTGTATCCTTCGAGGGGAATATGGTATGCTTCAGGATCTGAAAACCTATTTTCACGGAACACCTTGTTTTTGATTTTGTGTAGTGCGACCATGGAAACACTCTTGTATAGGTTTCGAGCAATGGTATTGCCGTTCCGAATACGATGGTATTGCCGTCGGAAAGCGCTGGTTGCTGTATCCTACCCTTCCATGCAAATATGGAGTGTTTTAGGGTCTCTCAGTTGGGAGTCCTGCTGCATCGCTACCTTTCAAAACACACTAAACCCTTAAATTCCTTAGCGTTGCACACAGCGCTAAGCTCTCCGCTGCTTATGTGCGCCGTGACTTCATTCACTTTGTTTTCTATTTACCTGGGTGGGGCACATCACAGTGACCGGCAGTTCGCATCTTGAGTCATGGTTAGCCATGGCTTGTTTGACAAGTTTCCATGACCGCTTAATTATAACTACAAGACTGAACCCACAGATAGACGCCGGAGTTGTAAAGTTTTGATCTGATCGAGTGGATAAAACTGGTAGACTCGACCTCCTTGAGTAAACTATGCCATGCCCTGACGACTATTGGCAAAAGAGTTCGAAGTGCAAACGAGCAATTCGATCTAGTTTCGATCTTCCCGGGTGATCCTTACTCACCGACGTGATACGCGTGAACAATTATGTATGCTCTACAACAACTAGACGATTCAACAGTTTGTATACCATAATCAGTCCCTCCGGCGACCCCTAATTTCCAGTTGCTGTAGTTGTAGCGGTCTTCATACGGATGCCCCAACGTTGAAGAAACTATACGAGTAAATGTGTTTCTGGACACTTTACACCACATCTATATATCCTTTTATTCGGAAGTGCCATGTAAACGACTAATATTCCACAATAGGACGAACTAACGCATAATTGCCAATTTGCCCGGATTTCCCAGATATTTAAAAGAAGTTCGTAACATTCCAAGGATTTACTCGGCTTTTGTAGCTACCTTAGCGCAATGAAAATTCGGATTTAAATCGTCACTTACTACAATACCGTTTTCTAACTTTAAACTTATCATTTTCTTCGTAAATAAACACTGAAGCGAAGCGAGCAGTGATTCCACGGAGGGCGATTAGGGTAAAAATCATGAAAATTCGTTTTTATCTTTCGCCGTCACTCATAAGCAAGGTTTTTTGGGTCCACAGGTGGGTCTGGTCCCAAATATTTTTATGTGGACCCAAAAAATTTTGCTGGACCTACGCTGGACATTTAAGGGCAGTATCGGCTCCGGAGACATAGGGTTTGCTAATAAATTCTATTACAAAATGCAGGCTTTCAGCCGTTTTTGCTTACATCTGTGTATAGTTGCTTGCTGTTGGTTTCACCGATTTGTCTCATCGTTTATCCTGGCTTGGGACAGGCAGAAAATGATTTATATATTTGTAATTATGTAATATTGTCAAATTGCGCTTCGTAATACGGGCTCTTTATTGTGTAAAATTTCGTGAAATTCTCGAGCCGAATTTTTTAAGTCTGGACCCAGCGTTTAAGGTCTGGATCCATGGTCTATTATGAAAAAACCCTGTTCATAACGCTGACTGATTTCGACAAATTTTTTTGTTCGATAGCAAAAGTGATGACAATATGCCGTTTATTTACATGCAAACAGCGCCGACCCTGAAAATGCCAAAAACAGGTTTTAAGGGTCGTTTGTCAAATCTGACCATACGTGTACTAATGTTTCGCAGCCTATATCTCGCGACACAAGCTCTATGCTCTCCAAATTGTGGTGGGTGTGCCACTCGCATTTTTCGGTTCCCCCTGGTTTAGAACAGGCGCCTCCCGGTTCATGTCCCATGGCAAAATTTTGGTATCCCCGATTCATAGATTTTTGGTTTCCAATCGGTCCAAAGTACATAAAATTTGATCAAAAGTTGTACTATAATTCTCTTCTGAAGCCAAAAATTTCTCAAAATTTGTTTCAAAAAAGCTTTTTCTTCCATCAAAGCGTTTTGGCAGTGTTTCTGACACGATTTTTAACCCTTTGTTAACTTTACAGTTTCTCATTTCTCCGAATTTATACGCTTGGCATGTCGCCGATTCTAGTATATTATATACATCTTTTATCTTTGAGTGAATATATTCTGGAACCGAGTGTCATAGATTTTGGCATTATTAGATTCCTTGGCGCGACAGGTTAGTGACAATTATAATCGGTGTACGTTGACAATGTCATAAAATTTAAGCCACCACTTAGTCTACAAAGCCATATCAGCTTCGCTCGTAAGACGCGTGCCATTCTACCTTAGCCCCACCGGCATATTACTGGCTATAGCGACGATGTCTTGTGATGCTGTAGAAGAGCTGAAAATGCGCAATTCTACTGTCATATATTGTTAGATTCTTGCATTTTTCAAATTTAGATGTACGTGGAGTAAACCGTATATATGGTGTTACAAGTTGTTGGAATTGCTGAATACAACGAAAGCAATGGCATTTTCGTAGTATGCATAATAATACACCGACGCTAGGGGCTTGCAGTTTATAAAATTTACATAAAATAATTTTCTTTAAAGTTAAGAATTTTGAACTTCGAAAGTCACATTTTTGTTAAGTTAGTTATGGTACATAATATGCTTTTGATTTAGGCTAAAATGGTTGCGGTTTCAAGTACTGTATGCACAAAATCCGCTCCTACGCAACAATCAAAGCTAAATTCTTTATCGATGTGTTGGATTGTTATAAGCTTCACATATATTACACGGTATTTATTATAACAATGAATATGGCCATAATTACAAGAGATCGTTTAACAATGTGCAGCGGTGAGATTTGCAGTAACCATAGATACACAGTTCTCCATAAATGCCGCATGGGCATTCAAATCAGCGTCTAATCAAATTATCTCTGTTACACAGTTGTATGTGCATTCTACCGTACAGGAACTTCTACAGTAGTGACAGTTATACATAGCAATGTATACGCAATACATAATAATGGCGATTGGAATTGGTGGAGCATTGAAAGTCCTCATCCCTAGCTGGACCCATCTGCCCGAGTCTAAAACTGTCCCCTAAAATTTTAGCTCCCAAAAACCAGGCTTCTATTTGTTGAATTGACCGTGGTAATAATGCAGCTGTCGTGTTCTGTCATTCAACACAAATAAATCTACTAGTCGGTAGTGGAACTGCATTTGTGAGCGGAGCTTGGGCTGTGGCATTACGAATGTACTCAATTTTATGTTCTTCAAATAACTACATTGCATAGGGCTTTATCATTGGTAAAAACATTATATTTGAATTCTTCGACCCAAAAAACCTTATAATGGTTTGATAGAAACGATTCTATTTCAATAAATAACACAAATATTGCAAAATTCTCTATTTTAGCTGCATAAGCTTAACGAATTCACTAATTACTAATTAACCATTCAAAATTTTTTAATCCCAAATATCAGGTGCACACTCTGGCATGATAGGCTTTCAAACAAAAAAGTTCAGTGGTTCTTGAGATCCGTCGGACCGAACGAACTAACGTACGGACGGACATCGACCTTTTTAATCCCAGACAGAAAATAAAAACGCTCCGCTCAATAATCTTTTTTTGCTGATTGCAGAAAAGTATTTGCTACACTGTTGTACGTGGTGGCATCGTTGTACAATTCTGTTCTGTGTTTAGGAGCCTGTCTTCAACTTCGCGGATAAAAGAATGGCACCGTAGAATGTTTTGAGGCAAAGAAACAACTGTTATTTCTTGCTTTACATTCTGGAATTTTAGGTAGATGTAATAGATGACTGAATAAATACCAACGCAATATTGTAACCGTTAAAATATCAAACTTGAATGCTGCTTTTTTCCCTAAGCTCTGTTTCTTGCGCTAGAAATTTTTTAATGAAGTTTTAGAATCTGGTACAAAGTAAAAGCCCGAGTGATCTCGCTTTAAAATTACGTCGCATGTTTTTATCGACCGATGCTAGTCTCAAGAATGGGTCAAAAAGTTTCTGGGGGGATTAATAAAACGTATGTGATGCCAGGACCAACCGCTAATTCCTATCGTGAGACTTCTAGTGTCAGTCATTCTGGCTCAGGCCACTCGTCAGCACAAAGTACGCCAAGTGTTCAATTTGGGGCAGCCGGTGGTCACAGAGTTCTAAATGGAGTTAACGCTACATTTCAGCATGAAGACTGTGTGAGTAATGTATCTTCTCCAACGTCGAACAGCCATACTACTCATAATTATCGAAACTATATATTGTGCTCGTCACCTGTAACGGCGAATAGCTCACCTGGTATTCATACGACTAATTCATTAGCTGGAATAATGACAATCGGCGATGCGTCTGCAACAAACAGTCCTGCTCATCACAGACCCAATTCGCGTAACACACCTGCTTGTAGTAACTATCCTACAACGGTAGTAGCTGTTGGTAGCGAAAACACTGTAAATTACGGTTCGCCACTGCAGCAATCTCATTCACTCAGCTTAGTGACTCCTCCGGCCTTATCGTATCTTCCGTCACCGCTGGACCTTTCTTCAGATTTTATACGGCCGAATCGCTTAGACTGTATTTTGTCGATGCCGCCTCCGCCTCTGGACGTTCAAATTGCTCATGCTTGGAATCCAGATGACAGGTTAAAAGAATACGTTTTACATTTCCTGTAATTAATTTCGAAAACTATATATATTATACTAGTAACTTGCACGCAAAAATCAAACGGATAGAACGAGGTTTCATTTTTAAGTTGTCATCTTGTGTAATCCCCTGTACCAGGCTGTGTTTGATGTATATACTACCATAAAACCACTGGAATCCTGAATCCACTGAAAACCTAAAAACTCGTCTATCGTAAACCCGTCGAAAACAATATGCAACGCATCAAGTATAAAAATCTATATAGACACTTCGTGCTTCCATGTACACAATCCGTAACCAAACACTTCAAGAGAGACTATATTTTTGAAATAGGGTTCATTGACCCTCAACCCATTGAAAATCAATGAAAAGGTTTGAAATATGCACGCTAAACTATAAATAGCCAAACGATTAGATTCAATGTTCAGAAATATCTATCGACCATTCTTGCTCTTCACATAATACGTAACTATACAAAGGAAAGCACACAATGTATATTGAGGAAATCGGGTTCATCGAGCGTGAAACTCTGAAACCCTGTCAAAATTATAATATAGTCAAGCTGTACTCCAGATAGCAAAACCATCTTATTCAGCGTGCTTGATAACCTAATATGTGTTCTGTGCGAGGCACAAATACGCCATAACATCCCGAAATTTGAAAAATTGTTATTTCTGGCAAAAGGGAGACCAACCATATTCGGGCCCACAGCTGCCGAGGGAGTGGTCCCACCAAAGTGTCGTGGTCAGCAATGTTGTAGATCTCGATGAGCTAAGTCTTTACAGTTATCTTCTGTATGGCATGTATATACCTATGGTGCTATGGAGACTTGGTTTTTTGATGCAAAACCTGTATCTCCAGATATGGGTTGCGAAACAGTAGAACCCGTATATATAGCCAGATTTGGCAAAGAACCGCTAAAACATGTTTTTGTCATTTTGGCATGGAAGAAAAAGCTTTTCGCGTTCAACTGAGGACACATCTTCATCACATTTGCTATTGAGCAAAAAGTTTTATGGAAATTTATTCATCCGATGATGAGCTATGAATGACAGTGGCAGACAAAAAGAAGTCTTCCCGATTTTCCCATAACGCACTAAATGGAATCGCCACTCGCTTCGCTATCCCCGTTTCAATAAGAAGTAACCATAATTCCGGCTGCTGGTTCCGGTTCCAGCTAATTTTTGCCGGAATCGACATTCTGGTTTAGCCACACAAATTTAAATAGTAGGCATTGGGGAACCGAATTTCTGCAAATTGAAAATTGTATTCAAACACAAGGTATAATTTATGGATCTGATTTTGCCAATTTTCGGCTAGTAAAACGAATGAAAGCCGTTTTCCGTAGCAAGGGTTTGCGATTAAATATCGGTTATTACAAAATAGGACGGTTGATGTGGTTATCTTAGTAAGTTACTCACGCATTACAACCCGTAACACCACTGTAACCGCACACAAAATTGTAGCGGATTTACACGGCTGTTAATATGTTACAAAAATCTGTAATTGCATAGAACAGCATAATTTCTAACGAAGTCATTTCGCTGAACGCAATTTTCTGGGAAAGATGCATAACATAACATCACTATTTTAAAATCGCATAAGTTCTTCTGTTATAAGACATCACTAATTTTGTTTTCGTCGTTTACACTTGAAGAAGAATTGTGGGAGCAGCCACAATAACAGTTCGACTGCACTGACTTTCCCATACTGCTTGAAAAATTCCTAGAACCTGTAATCCTGGGCACCGAGATTGCACTAAGTGACCACTAGCTGACCTGAGAGAATCAAAAGTTATAAAATGTCAAATATACATATGAATATGCTTCTCTAGACTACCAAGATTATACCTAAAATTTTTAGCCCATCGGAGAAAAATTCATTATTTTTGAGACGCACACGAAACATCCTTGAGGGTATGAACTGGGGAAGCCAAAATTTATTTGATTCCATGAGGTCGAAAACCTGGGCTCCGACAGCGTCCCTATTGGAAGAAGCCAGAAGATAACTTTGTTATATACGCAAATGGTGCACAAGATTTCAATAAGACGCGGACAATATATATTAAAACGATATACTTTTTAAGCGTTTTCGGTCGCGCTTATGTTTTCATATATAATGTTTTTTTCTAAAGGATGATTTTTTCTGCTATCTGCAAAACTGCTTGGGCTAACATCGACAAGACTAAAATAACATGTGTACACCATAACCCAACTTACGAAGGCGTGGCACCCCTCACCATTGCTTTGGAAAATACATATCGTTTAATCCATAATGTTAAATTTTTTAGGTGCCATAATAAGTGTAGTTAGAACTTTTACCATTCGACACAGCGAATATTCATATATTTGAGTTCCATAGTTCCAATCAAATACTCATTTTGACCCAACTCTTCAGCATAAATGACAATGGCAGAACATGACTTGCAGATGCATAGATGATAAGTTGCTCTCCAGAATGAGACCAAAAATACCCATATAGCTCGAACATTTGGAGATATTGCCGATTTCATGTGTTTTGGTTCCTTTTCTCACATCTTTACATAGGGGGAGTGGGGGCAGGATTTGGACGGCTTCCCGACATAAATTTTGGCTTCTCTCAAGTCAGCACCCACGGGTATTTTCGTGTCTCACCAAAAATGATCGTACTAACAAAACCGGCTATTAACAAAACTCAATATTACTGTTTATATTTCGACTATTTGTGACAAAACCCTAAGTAAAATGAAGCGCCGCTTGCATAAAGACGCATTTTTCAGTGCTTAACTAATAAATATGCAACAAAAACTGTAATTATTAAATAACAGGTAAACTGCGGTGAAATGCTCCCCTGGTATTTCCAGTTCACCTAGATTGAAGATGTCAGGCCCAAAGTCAAACCCTTCCAGCTAAAATTTTGGCCCTGTGGAGATCCCAGTTTTTGCCCAATCCTGCTATCGAAATAAGACAATAGCAGCACACTCTATGAAACTATTTTGAAGCCTAATTGGTCTTCAACATGAGCCCAATAGTACACATATATATGGTACTAAAATTTACGGAGATATTACCGTTTTCGTGTATTTTGGCACTCATAAAACCACTCAAAGCTCATTTTGACCCAAATCCTGCAGATAATTCTCGGAGCAACGCAGTTTATTCAGTTTCATACTACAGCGCTTTTGCTCCATAAAATGAGCATTACCTGATTCAGATATCATTGCCACTGGACGGCATAAAGCCATAGTTTTTTGGCGGACCCCTTTTGGCCACGAGCCCATTCAGCCCACATTTACGGCAAAAAAGAGTTGGAATCCGTTTTGTGTCTAAATAATTTACACAAATAGATATTTTAAACGTTCGGATGAGTTATCCCACGAGTCAATTCCTCGACCGAAATTGTGTTACACTCAGAATTCAACTGTCTACCAGTCACTTTTACTGCTCCTGAGCACAAACATATTCTTCTACAAATAAGATTTTCTTCTTATTAAGATTTCTATAAATTTTAGATCAATGAACGTGTTTGTGAAAGAAGAAGATCCGCTCACATTTCATAGACATCCAGTAGCTCAATCAACCGACGGTGTTAGAGGTAAACAGGGATATACAAGGGGCTTCCATGTTTGGGAAATCGGATGGTCGACGCGTCAACGGGGAACACATGCTGTTGTTGGCGTTGGAACTATAGACGCTCCTTTGCACGCTGTTGGTTATAGTTCACTGATAGGGTCAACTGTTGACAGCTGGGGCTGGGATCTCGGACGCCGCAAACTATACCACGATTCCAAACACAAACCGCCTATTCCGTATCCAGCAATGCTTCCAGGGCCACAAATCCCCGGTTTAACAAATTTAAACAATAGTGGAACACCGCCTGGGCATGCAGGTAGTTTAATGTCTGCAGCCGGTATTAGTAACGGTAATAATGCTAATAATGTACATAATGCAATGATAAATAACATAATTCCTGGTATGCCTAGCACTGGCTTATTAACTCATATGGGTGCCGATCGGGACGCGGGTTTCGCTGTTCCAACAAATTTTCAACTCATCCTTGATATGGACGAAGGTACGTTGGCGTTTGTTGCCGATGGACATTATCTAGGTGTAGCTTTTCGTGGTCTCAAAGGCAAAAAGCTTTATCCAATGGTCAGCTCCGTATGGGGTCATTGCGAAATCAGCATACGATATCTTGGTGGCCTTGATCGTAAGTTATTTGCTATTATAGTGTTTATTTATTTCTTTATGAAGTAACAGTTTTGTATTGCAGTCTTCGATCGAACTAAACCGAATATTATACAGCTACAAAGTATTGTTCGTCTGTTATTCCGTTTTTGCTTTATATGAGACATCATGCTCATTTATTTGTTATTTCGAGATCTCGGGCTAATATATGCTTAGAAGAGTGTGTATTATTAAAATGCGAAGTTTCCACTGAGGGGGCTAGGGGTAATTCGTGAAAAATTCTTTCTTGTTTGTCGCTGTTAGTCATAACTCATGTTCGTCTTGATGGATTTAAAATTTTGGCATCTTATTGTGTGTTTTATTTTAGCTACCGAATGCTGATCGGCGACGCCCCGAAGTTGGGTAGGGTCCGACCTTCAGACGAGGTGATAATCCCACTCTCCCCCATATATAAGGATGTATGATTACAGCCCAGCCCAAATATTTCATTTATAGGGTTTTCTTTAGGTTTGGGATTGACCAACCCGATTTGCATTATGTAGTCTGTTTTCAATATATGTATTGCGTGCAGGGCATCAAGAATAGTGACCTGTAGATTGCGGTAATGGTTTGGTTGGTTATATAGAATACAGGACGAATATTTCATACCTTTTCATTAGTTTTCAATTGGTTTAGGTTTACAAACCCGATTTCCTAAAGTAATATATTTTCTGTTGTTTGGTTATATATATTACCTCCAGGATGTTTAGTTGACCGTACAATACCTTTTCAGGGAATTAAGGTGGATTTTCGGCGAACTTCTTGTGCTGTAGGGGGCTTACCTCCTCCTCCGAGGCATCTAACCTACCTACCTTGGTGCGAAGCACCGACATCGCCCTAGCATGTGCCCTAACGTTCCTCCATGGCAGTGTGGAAGGCTGACCATTCCACCTCATCCCGGGAAGCCGAAAGACGACTCCTCCGAGGCGACGGCTATCTCCCCTCGGGTTTCGAGTATGTATGCTCACAGCTCAAGCATATACGTTATACACACAAGCGTTGCATAATTTGACTCTTCAGTTTTTCAGACCTGGACTGTCATGGCTATTATAGACTTTTATTTTCAACCTGCCTCCAACATCTTGAGCCGTCCCATTTGTATTCGAGTGTCGGTCCGAGCCAAGGGCTAAAATTTGCACATGTAGTTCGTAACTGTATTGAAATTTACTGTTTCAGCTGAACCGCTGCCGCTTGGTGATATATGCAGACGGGTGATTCGAAAATATCTCGGACGAGGTCATTTGAGCGCGATTCGAAACTTAAAACTTCCACCGGCTCTCCAAGCCTACCTCTTGTATCAGTAATCCATTTATTTAGAAAAATGATTATTTGAGCTGACTTTATCAGTAATAAAATTACAGTATTATTTTGTCTTAAGTATGCTGCTTTAATGCTACAAGAACAAAATATTGCTTTTGAACAAATTTCTAAAGCTTTCTAGTCGTTGATCTCAGTTCTAATTTTTATTATTTTAATTATTATCGTTGTGTTCTTTATCTCATGCTCGTTTTTGTTTATTTCCTACTACATTTTATTGTTTTTTTGCTACACGCACTGAAACATGTATTTTAAAGGAGTTTAATTTAATGTTAAAGAAATGAAAAATGTTCGGACAGTCGTTTTATAAAAGTAAGCCAAAGCATGAAATTGCCTAAAAATAGCGAATTGCTAACATTTTTAATTACGTAAGTTTTCGATTGCCTTGAGAAGGATGTTATTATTGCTTGGATGTCATAGGTACGTCGGGACAAGGGTAGTATATTGAGTTTGCGACGGGGTTAGGCCATGGAGGTAATCACAAATTTGCCCGAGCTTCCGAACTTTCCAGTATTTGCTCATAACTTTCTTCATTTTCTCCAGTTTTGTCTTGAACTTGTTGTGAATGTGCTACCACAGTTAAAATTTTCCGCACCCTTTCGGCGGGGAGCTATCGTGATGTTTGATCCCACCCATAAAATAGGTACCCTATGGCTTAGGACTTTATTAAAACTGGTTGTAAAATGCTTTTATTAAACATATAATGGGAGTACGTTAAAATTCATGAGAGACTGCAGTGGGCTGAAATGCTCAATTTTATCACTAAAATTTTTGAAACTTAATTTTTCTGAATTTTTTTGGATGCACATGTTCTACAGGTTTACTGGATTGCAGAAAACGGTGGAAGCGTGGGTCTTATTTGTACGCCCAGCTGTGTGCGGCGGGCATTTGGTGCGAAAACATTGGATCTTAAACTATTTGTCTTGAAAAAATGTAAATTGTTAAGAATGCTAAGAATATGCGGAAATAACTAATTTATAGTATTTACACGTATTTGGCGAATGGACGAAGTATTACGTATGTCTTTTTAAGGTTTTGAAATGTGTCACATTTCCGTTAAACTACGTAATGCTGAAACCATACTACAGTACTGGCCAGAAATAACCGTCGTATTTCGAGCGAGCCGTGAGCGAGCGACAGTCGTTTTTAGCGGGTACTGTATCTTTCTAGAAATTTCAGGCGACTAAGTTTAATTTTATGTTTGATTGTACAATTAATTACAGTCGGTTTTTGTACAAACGGACATTGAAAAACAGAAGATATTTGCACACGGACGAATTCCGAACAGTTTTCGACGTTCGGAACAATGAGCAAGAAAATTTTGAGCAACGAGCAATTGCCGAACATAGTATTAGAGCTCATTTCGGACAAAACTTGTAATTATTCTCCAGTAGACAGCGCTCATTTGTGGCGAGTACCATGGCTTTTGAGACTAATTGAATTCTATTATATTGGTTATTGACGTACCAATGCATAAGCGAAACTGATGAAAATAACATTTTTTACATTTACTGCTGTAGTTTTTTTTACGATTGTCATAGAATAGACAATCTCGCTCTGTTTGCCATCGCTTTTACGGTTACCACTGTTTAAATTTTGTCGTTAATGGTTGCATCAGTTTTAATTAACGTGAAGTCATAGTATTCGTTTGACTAACAAGCTGTCTTGCTTAAAATTGTATAGACAGGTCTGGAAATTATATTCAGTCAGATTTGGATTATATGTTAGAGAAATTTTAACCGAATTGCAGAGATGAAACCGTGTAAGATTGAGTCACGGTTGTACTGTATTCAAACCGAAAGAATATCGTCTTTTGCCTTATTGTGTTCCTGTTCTGCCCTTCCACAACGACACATTTGAATTCAAAAGCTCTACGACGACGGTGATAGCTGCAAATTCTCAATAACAAACCGACCAAAACGATTGAACGATAAGAAAAGGTTGTGGCTTATGACATTTGACTCGTCCTTGTCGCGCAACCTATAAAGAGCATTTGCAGCAGTATGTTCTCATTTTAATTTCCTTTTCATATGAAAATTACTGACGAGCTGTTGCAGTTCGCGTACAAACAACTTCAAACGATGATAAAATGACTTCCTAGGCTGGAATACTTACTTTTGTCACTGACTGCAGTAGATGATTGTGACTGCACAAAAATCTCGATTTTAATTTGTGTGTAATAACGGTTTGTCAACACAAGTTTCTGCGTGATACTCAAAGTTTTCAGGAGAGTTTTCTCTATAGCTTCGCTGAATCTGTAAAATAGTACCTTGGCTGCTTTGGAAGGTTTTTGTGTCACCGGGTCACTGTTACGATGATGACCTGGTTCCATCTCGGATAGTGATTTGTTTACGACTATAGTGCTAAACTTTTTTGTTGTATTATGACTAAGGATTGGTTTGGTACCAAACTGGTAGATGATGATTACGTTCAATTGAAAAGCTCCTGGTAGTTGTTTTTTTGTGCAAAATCTATTATAAAACGACAAAAATTTACATTGCTATTTGAGAATTTTGTTCAGAAAAACGTATGATAGAACAAGATTATTCCTTTTAGAATTCTGTTCTGTGCGATATCTGTTGTTATTACTACCTATTTCTAACTGTAAAGCATGTAGCAGTAATTTATAACCCGCGTCTATCAGATATAGATTTACTGTAATTCTCCTAGTAGCCACCAGAAATCATCGGTACTCGTTGGATGTTCGCTGGCCTTTCGAAACATGTTACGACACTGCTCACTCGTAAGAAAGTTTCATATGGTACGCCAAAATTGAATCTAGTTTGTTTCAATATTGTGTATACTTAATCAGCAAATATATAAATATTGGTTTATTAGAAAGTGAAAAAAAACTAGGTTTATGTTGCCACGTGCGGAATATGCGGTCACACTCCGAAGTTAACTTAGCTGGCTTCTTTAAATTGAGTCACCCAGTAGCTAATTATGAAGCCCTGAAATCTATGAGCTCCACCAAACTCTATATACCCTTTAAGCACCGCACATTTCTATATACCCTTTAAGAAACGATGCTTTTGTAGAAATTTGCAGATTCCAGGTTTTTAGTAATAATTTTCAGTCCCTCAAACTTTCAATTGCCAGCACACATTTCTGTATTTGTGGACAACCCAGATGGTTATGTGACAACTTTATTACATATTATATTGGCTGAATGCAATGTTGTCGATCTGATTTTTGAAGTTTTTTGTTTTATTGATAAATACCTGAAGTATATGTATTTTTTACATGTACTTTTAGACATGACTGTTTTTTGCATGTTAACATGTGTTCGTGACAAGTATGTCGCAAGCGAGGGTAAAACCAGCAGGAATAGGCGCTGTGAGTGTAATCCGTATAGACCGTTTTATTTATGTTATTTAGTCCTACATAAGACCCATCCAAACGCATTGAAAACAACAAGACTTTATATGGAAAGTCGGATTAGTCGATCATACATCCTGAGAACAAGCATAATAAAGTCACTTTGTTTTGTAGAAATCAATACTATCATATTCAAGTTGCCGAAAAACCTATATAGACGTTGCTTAACACTTATAGCAATACATTACCTACTAACTGAAGTCAGTTTATTTTTTACAAGTCAGGTTTGTTGAGCTTAAAATTTTTTAACCTCTGAAGGAGCTATTTTTGTTATGCTGCACCTTCTATAACGGAACCACCGTAGTCAGTGCAGCGGAAAAGCTGCTTGGACCATTCGCAACGCACTAAAAGCAATGTATAAGCAAACAACTAACTAGAGGTAATATTCCGGAAATACAATTGATCAACTGTGAAAACATGGAATTCTCCGAAAAGGTTGCATAACATATGTATCATGTACTCTAGATAACAAAACCAACGTATTTACATAACGTGTTTCATAACCTAATAAATACTCATTGTAAAAATACACTATAACTAGCCAAACTTGACAAATTTTATATATCACAAAGGGTTAACTAAACAGATTCGGGCTTTCAGTGGTCCAGGGAGTCGTCACACAAAAAGTATATACATAATATTTGTCGCTATTTTTTCTATGTGACAGGGAATGAACGAATGTATATATATGGAACAGGAAATATCGCTAAACAAGCAACGAACTGGAACCGAAAGCGTAATCTGGTCTCATAAATCTGTATATTGTAAAATGAATAAATCAAGAAATATATCCACTGTGAACATTAAGTGTCTTGAGATTAATCGTTATGTTGCTATTAATGCATTACAACGATATTATTGTCTTTCTGAGACTTTGAAGAAGTTGGGAAACCTAAGAAATTTTTTACATATTGATTTACATATCACTCGACATGGTCTGTCTTGGTTTTCCCCGGTCTGTCCACACGAGAAAATCCCTCCTGCTATGTGTCCGCGAAAAGTGAATACATGTATAGCCAATTTGGCCAAGTTTCCTTAAAAACCAAGAGGAAGAGCCATTTTGACTTGGACGTGGGCCTGAGTTCTGGGCGTTCTGTTAGAGGCATATTGTCATGAACAAAATGTAGGAATCCATCCACCCGGTTGAGCTTTGACGTACACTGACAAACAAAAAAATTTCATGCCCCACCGCCCTCGGTGGACACTCGTTTGCTCCGTATCAGCAGCACTATGTAGAAGAGTGTGGCAATTGATCACACTTGTGTACTTCGCTTTATACCATGATGTGGTCGCATTCGGAAACCAACACCTCCAAGGATTTCTTGGGGTATTTTCTGTCATCCCGTAGTTTTTCTAGTGGGATATCGACTGCTTCCCCGTGACTCGTTAGTAAGGCATCGACTACCCAGGGTTTTTTAGTGCTACTCAAATTCTTCCTAAGAACGTTGGGGATGACGATATCCCTAAAGAACCTTTTGTAGCAATGGATAGCCAGTAACATTGTAACATTGAGGGTGTTGTCAATACCCGATAGAAACTTTGGGGGTACATTCAGCAAACCTTTGACGGAGGTGCAAGCCGAAAAAACCATGTAAAGTACGCGAGTATGACTGAATGTCGTACTCTTCTACAAAATTTCATTATGAACTCTTGTTATTAATAATGTGTTAATTACAGTTAGTTAATCAGTTGCAGTTGCACAAGTATGGAGTATTAATGCGTGTACCATTTTATATGCATTGCCATGAAATTCTATGTATATCAACTCTGTGGGTCTATTATGCAAGCTACATTTATCAACAAATAAAAGTAAATCTTTCGCGAGAAATTAATAGCTCCAGCTATTCAATCACTCTTCTAGAATATGCAGCAAGTAATTGATTTTATTTCTGAGTGTAAGTTTGCACCAATTGGTATCTTGAATTAGCTATTATTTGGCTGTTGTGGGTCCAAATTTCGCCTTTGTCTGTATTTTCTTATATTCTAAGCTATCGTGTTAGCTTCAAAAAGTGCTACATATATTACAGAGCAGATATATTTCATTGAACAGGCATCCCTTTCTTCTCCAGATAATCGCATGCATTGGTGCATGTATTAATTTCAAACTTATCGTTGCAGAGGTTTGCTGCAGGTGTAAAAGCATGTGTGGGAATATAATTTTGTATGTATTGCCAAAACAACATTACGTCACGCGGTTACAAAATGATATGCTTTTTAAAGCATGATATTGATTGCTCGTATAACTAACATTCCGATCAACATTCATACTATCAGAATTCGTCGAAGATCCTGTAATTTGAAGATTCGATATAGTCGTTTTGTTAATGATCATCATATAAACGTCATTACTTTTGTTTATCAACTCAACCTGGATGCCAAATCTGGTAAGTTTTGATGTTAACCTTTTATGTATGGTCTTTACCCGCAGGCAGTCTTTTTGCCTCATTGTATCGACGTGCTGTATATCCAAGACTGGGTCATTCTCTGCAATATTTGTTTGTGTAAGGAAACCTAAGATATATATTAGTAATACGCTCTCTTTCTAGTCGCTGTTTATAAAAGTAGTCAAGCACTAATTTGGGTTTAACCCGTAATGCTTATACTTCTATTAAATATCGTCTAATTTAGATAGTTGGCCAGATTTTGTCTAAATGAATATCCAATCTGCATACTAAAAAACCTGTTGCACATTCGTTCACACCACTGCTGTATATTTTCAAGACGAATTCAGTAAACGAAAACTCTGCACATTAACGAACAAAAACTCTTTCACCGAAAGCTTCGGCAAACGAAGCAGAATACCTGAAGTTAGAAGATCAAACTACAGATACTTGAGTCCAAATAAAGTTTGAAAGGTCACTACCGGCACTATATGCGATATCACTGCTATTTTCAGTTATTTCAAGACCACAGGACTTTTATTTCTTCTTGTATTGATGGGAAAGATGAGTGTATTCCTTACGCTAATCTATTTTTGATCCCACGGCACCTACGACCGTTTCAAAGGGTTGGGAAACACTGTCCGGTCATGATGACAAATTGCTAAAGTTTCGATAGTTTTACGATCTATCACCTTGCGCTAAAGTGGTAAAAGTGATGTGCTTTTAGCACTTAAGCGGCGGAGCTTAATGTTTCACGAAAAAGTAATGTAGATTCAGTAATTCCTGTCTATTGGTATTTTTCAACGCCTGTCTGGTCATAAGTTATGGCTGTGACGCAAAATATTTTTGCTCCTGAAAGGACACTTCCATTACCCTATTTTTCCTTTTTGGCTCTTTATCGACGTAAAAATGTATATAAAATGAAATTGTTTTGAATTTATTGACGTTCATGAAAAAACTCTGTAAAATTACAAAGATTTTAGCGCACATATTCGAATTCAGTGGAATGAGCGAGCGCGAGCCCATTCCAATCGCGAGCGAGACCATTTTTCGGGCACCCCTCCAGTTTTTACGACTTTTCTCAATAAGTACACGAGGTATCCCAGAAACTAATAGGCATAGTCCATGTAGCTTTACCAGGGCTTTCCAATGATATATAAGAAGTTTTTCAACTACTTCCCAATCTGTAGTCTATAAGCTTATAGTTGCGCCAAATTTCATATTTGGTGGAAAGTCGTGGGAAATGCACCAAAATGTGTGCGCTAAAATCTTTGTAATTTTACAAGTTTTTTTACATGAACGTCAATAAATTAAAACAATTTCATTTTATATACATTTTACGTCGATAAAGAGCCAAAAAGGAAAAATAGGGTAATGGAAGTGTCCTTTCAGGAGCAAAAATATTTGGCGTCACAGCCATAACTTATGACCAGACAGGCGTTGAAAAATACCAAGAGACAGGAATTACTGAATCTACATTACTTTTTCGTGAAACATTAAACTCCCGCCGCTTAAGTGCTAAAAGCACATCACTTTTACCACTTTAGCGCAAGGTGATAGATCGTAAAACTATCGAAACTTTAGCAATTTCCCATCATGAGCGGACAGTGTTTCCCAACCCTTTGAAACGGTCGTAGGTGCCGTGGGATCAAAAAATAGATTAGCGTAAGGAATACACTCATCTTTCCCATCAATACAAGAAGAAATAAAAGTCCTGTGGTCTTGAAATAACTGAAAATAGCAGTGATATCGCATATAGTGCCGGTAGTGACCTTTCAAACTTTATTTGGACTCAAGTATCTGTAGTTTGATCTTCCAAACTTCACAGGTATTCTGCTTCGTTTGCCGAAGCTTTCGGTGAAAGAAGTTTCGTTCGTTAATGTGCAGAGTTTTCGTTTACTGAATTCGTCTTGAAAATATACAGCAGTGGTGTGAACGAATGTGCAACAGGTTTTTTAGTATGCAGATTGGATATTCATTTAGACAAAATCTGGCCAACTATCTAAATTAGACGATATTTAATAGAAGTATAAGCATTACGGGTTAAACCCAAATTAGTGCTTGACTACTTTTATAAACAGCGACGAGAAAGAGAGCGTATTACTAATATATAACTCTTAGGTTTCCTTACACAAACAAATATTGCAGAGAATGACCCAGTCTTGGATATACAGCACGTCGATACAATGAGGCAAAAAAGACTGCCTGCGGGTAAAGACCATACATAAAAGGTTAACATCGTACCAAACCAGATTTGGCATCCAGGTCTAGTTGATAAACAAAAGAAACTACGTTTATATGATGATCATTAACAAAACGACTATATCGAATCTTCAAATTACAGGATCTTCGACGAATTCTGATAGTATGAATGTTGATTGGAATGTTAGTTATACGAGCAATCAATATCATGCTTTAAAAAGCATATCATTTTGTAACCGCGTGACGTAATGTTGTTTTGGCAATACATAGACAAACCTATATTCCCACACATGCTTTTACACCTGCAGCAAACCTCTGCAACGATAAGTTTGAAAAAAATACATGCACCAACTAAATGGCTATTATCTGGAGAAGAAAGGGATGCCTGTTCAATGAAATATATCTGCTCTGTAATATATGTAGCACTTTTTTAAGCTAACACGATAGCTTAGAATATAAGAAAATACAGACAAAGGCGAAATTTGGACCCACAACAGCCAAATAATAGCTAATTCAAGATACCAATTGGTGCAAACTTACACTCAGAAATAAAATCAATTACTTGCTGCATATTCTAGAAGAGTGATCAAGAGTGGAGCTATTAATTTCTCGCGAAAGATTTACTTTTATTTGTTGATAAACTTAGCTTGCAATAATCTATATAGTTCATATACATAGAATTTCATGGCAATGCATATAAAATGGTACACGCATTAATACTCCATACTTGTGCAACTGCAACTGATTAACTTACTGTAATTAACACATTATTAATAACAAGAGTTCATAATGAAATTTTGAGAAATAAGTAAGACTACATTCAGTCATACTCTCTGGCGTACTTTACATGGTTTTTTCGGCTTGCACCTCCGTCAAAGGTTTGCTGAATGTACCCCCAATTACCGCTATTGTCTGATCCGAATTGCGTGCCCGAACGCTTAATATAACTGCCTTCTCTGGCACGATTCGTTACTACCAAGGACCGGACTGGTACCAACAGCCGCTGCTGCATTGCTAACCAACAGCCGCTTGTCCGCGCGTTACAATGACGTTGTTCTCCGGAATTCTGCGAGTCAACGACTGCTATCGGACTTACTTGGAATCGAATAGTTGCGAACAATTAATATCGCCACCGCGTCTTTCTGGTTCAGCTACTGTCGAGCGACGTTTTAGTCGACTACTATCGCTTTCGTATAATCCGGTCTTGGCAATTCGTTACCGCTGTTGGACGCTTGGATGCTTCTGACGCTGTCTGGGGAGTTGTGTGGATTGACCTGGTGTGCCGAACGATCTGTGGACATTATTCACCGGACAATGTAAATACTATTTTACTCTGTGTTGATTTTATATAAATTTTTGTGTGAGGTAACTTTATTTTTGTATCGCTATACTTGTGCTTATTGCTCGATAGTCTGTGCGACTGTTTTGTGTAATAATTAGCGCTGTCTCTGCTAACTTATCGGTCTGTGTTGCTTACTGGCTTGCTAACTAGAACCGCTGGCTTGCCCTGATATTTTAGGAAACATGGTAAGGAAATCCACGAAATGGTAGTCAGTCCAATACTTGGCCGTGGTAACATTTGTGTATCTGTTCAATTCGCATCCGAACGTGCAGAGATATCAGCCGCATTCGATTGCTCACAGTCTAACTATCGCCTTTATCGCTAAATTAATTTACGCGTTTTGCTTGCCTAAACCTACATTAGTTCCGAGCAACTGTGACTAGGACGATGGACTCTAACGTCAATCACTACGGAGACTTGGAAAATAGTGAGTTTTTCGGTGCGACGGATGGCTCGATAGAGGACACCGCACGGACTAGGCGCCGACCGGCCGCGACTATCGGTGGGCGACCGTTCACGCCCCCTCCACCTCGGCCCACTGGACACTCGCGTCGCGGAGAATTTTCCGAAGCGCTCGGTGCGGACGCGAATGCCACGAATGCTATTCTACACCACCTAACCACGCAGTCTACTGGACCCCCTATGATACCGTTAAGGGATATGCCAACCTTTGATGGGAAACCTGGAGGCCAGGACTTCGAGGATTGGTTTCGAATGTATAACCGTGTCGCCAATGCCAATGGTTGGGACGATCGTTGAAAGCTGATTTGCTAACCAGCTCTCTTGCGTGGACCGGCAAGGGAGGCTTTCGAGGGCCTCCCACCGGGAAAACGCCAAAGTTTTCTAGGATTAGTGGCTAACCTACGCTTTCTATTTTCGTCTTCTCGTCGACCCGAGAAATCATTATCAGGACTTTGCACTCGACAACAGGGAGCAAACGAACCAGTCGCTATGTATGGTCTGGAACTTGTAAAGTTGTGTGATCGAGCCTTCCCCGATATGTAGGATGAGCAGAGGGACACTATCCTCTGGATGTTCTTTCAGAGGAGTTTCCTGACCCGAGGTGCGCAGGCAAGTCCTTAACCAGATTGACGACTGTGAGACCTTCCGGGATGGGGTAGGTGTTGCGAAGCGGTACGAAGACGCTAATGCTGCTTGCCCCGACCTAGACGCTTCGGGTCACTAGCAAGCCCCGTACTAAAACAGTGAACTCGTTGCTCGAGGAAGGAGGCGAAGGTCTGATCAAAGTACTACAGACCATGATAGAGGAACATCGCAAGGTGAATAATAGTAATAGTGACACGATTAGTCGACTACTGGACGTGATCGATAAGCGAGCTGTAGAACAGGCATCCTTAGTCAAAACCGTACTTGCGTAGCCGCTTCCGCCTGTGGTTGCCGCCGGTACCACGGCCACGGCGAATGACCGCTGAACATTTCACGCTATCGTTGCGGGTAACCAGGCTATAACGATCCGTGACCGCCCACATCCCGCACGCTATTCTGTCAGCCGCAAACAACCCGTCGCTTTTGGCTGAATCTGCGTTAGTTCATGTTGTGAGCGCAGTACCGTTGCAGAACCACGGCAGCACCAACCGAGGAATCACCACCGTAGCGACCAGACCGCGAAAACGAGAGCGGATCCGATGCGCCGTGGCCTTTTCCACCACCTTCGCCTTGTTGAATTTGAGAGCGGAAATGGGTATTGAAACTAGACAGGATCGAGAAATGGAGGAAACCGTCACAACTCCAGCTAACCTGCAGTATCAATCTAACCGCCAGCCGCCGAGGCTTTGCCAACAAGATTCGTTAGAATAAGGAATAATCAACTAAGTCTGTCAACCTGGTATGCATAACAACCGGCCGGGACAGGCCAATGGGTATCAAAGGGTCCCAAATGAGCGACCTCAGTTTGACCCAGGCATGGGGCCCCAACAACAGGCCAACCATCCTTATGCAGTATACAGTGGAAATAGGAATGGTGGCGCTGTAGTTCGCCGCCGGTACCAGCTAAATGGCAATGCGTCGCAAACTACGAGAAACCGAGACCCCAACCCAGCCACCACTCATCGCTTAGAGGCGTTAAGTCGTGAACTCGGCATGATCCAAGGCATACGAGGATACAGCGCTCCGACTGGACGCGTGAACGCTATCGCAACTACAGACGAACCACATGACGATGATGGATATCTCATGAACAGGAACGATGACTACATGGACTTTCCTGAGATGACGGATGTACTTGTGCCCGGACAGGGCATTGAACGTGATTACGACCGCTCCTTGGGTTGACGCCGCTCTGTTTCCCTCGGAGTTGTGGTCTGTTCATGCCGATCGACGATCCTGAGGATAGGATATTGAGTTCAACTAATATCGACAATGAACAGTACTTGGACGATATCACTGGCACTGTAAATAGCAGAGTAAAAATGTCATATCAAAAAGGAATAGTGTTAAACAAATTTCAAATTTATAATATTTTATTAGTGTGAATCAAATTTCAAATGCTAACAGTGTGAAATAAACAAATGCTAATACTGTGAAACAAATTTCAAATTTATAATATTTTAATAGTGTGAAAATAAATTTCAAATGCTAACAGTGTGAAATAAACAAATGCTAATAGTGTTAAACAAATTTCAAACGCTAATAGTGTGAAACAAATTTCAAATTTAAAATGTTGATACTGTGAAACAAATTTCAAATGCTAATAGTGTGAAACAAATTTCAAATGTTTTAATAGTGTGAAACAAATTTCAAATTTATAATATTTTAATAGTGTGAAACAAATTTCAAATGCTAATAGTGTGAAACAGATTTCAAATGTTTTAATAGTGTGAAACAAATTTCAAATTTGTAATATTTTAATAGTGTGAAACAAATTTCAAATGCTAACAGTGTGAAATAAACAAATGCTAATAGTGTGAAACAAATTTCAAATTTATAATATTTAATAGTGTGAAACTAATTTCAAATGCTAACAGTGTGAAATAAACAAATGCTAATAGTGTGAACCAAATTTCAAGTGCTAAAAAATTTCAAACGCTAATAGTTTAAATCAAATTCCAAATTTAAAATATTAATAGTGTGACACAAATTTCAAATGGTAATACTGTGGATAAAAATTTCGAATTTTTAATGCTAATTAATAAGTAGTAGAGATGATAATTTCGGCAGACACCCGATTACAAGCTGATCGGGCCTGATCGAAATGTCACAGATCCGGGCCAGACCCACCCCGATTTACAACGGGCCGGGTCATTCCAAAAAATTTTTGTCTGTTTGCACCTCTTGCCAAAGATTGAATGACTGATTAGTGCATAATTCGACAACCTTGGGTTCGTTTTAAGAATTTTTATCGGGCTCATTTCACAGGTACCCTTTATATTGATCGGCAAACGCCCGTTTACAAACAGGCTGGGCCAAAATTTTGCAGCTTAGGGGTAGACCGGACCGAACCCGAATTTCGTCAGGTCGCGCAGGGTCGGGCCGAAAAATTTTGGCTCGTGGTCGCCTCTATTAAGTAGCTGGATAGGATTACAATTTTTTGGTCACGAATCTGTATTGATATCTACAAAAAATTCTTGGATGACTTTGGCTTTTGTCACACTGGTGAGTCTATGACTTTGTTTTCCTTTTTGTTTGACTAAGCATTTTCTAAGAGTTAGCTTACATACGACACTGCCCATAAGGCTTACATTAACAGTTGAACATAAATCAAATCTACTGTTAATTAATTCTATATAAACCAGTGCGTGGTTTTCTAACAACGATGCTCATCGCATCGAACAGAATAATCATTTCTCGTAAATCAGAAATTCTGTAGTGAATGTTATGGTCTAAGGCGTTCTGACTGTCCCGAACAGTGTTTGACACCAATTTTGGTTATTCAGCTTGTAATTTGTCAACAATCTAACAGCATCCTTGTTTGACAATTGTCTGCATATCAGAATTAATTTAACCGCCTTAGCAGCCGATTTTAAACACCAAATAGACCCGTTTATTTCCTTATTTAACCCGATTATCTTTTAGAAAACGCTTCTGCAATTTATTTTGAGAAAAGAAGTACATTGGTCAACGTCTGGTTGCACAACGCTGAGTATGAATATTTGAGCTACGTTTAGGCTTTATAACATAGGCATACATGCATACATGCTCATGGGGATAGGCGAGATTATCTCCCCTAAGACTAAGAACCATCCTTTTCCCCTTGATTACCTGTGTTATTACCCTGAGACTCCGCGCCGACGGCCTGAGAAAATTTGGAAAAAATAGACGGGAAATTGGCATAGATTACATGAAAATTGGCAAAAATGCTTGAAATTGGCAAAATAGGGAGCATTAGCAAAAATTAAGAGCAATTTTGAGTACAAAAAATTTCGAAAATTTATCTCTCCTAGATGTTTGAACGTAGAGACGTCTGGATTACAGCTGACTTGTAACCTACCTAACACTGTGTTTAGAATTTTTTACGCACGCTTATAACACATATGCTGTGTTACAACATATAGTTTCCTTTAGCCCCCTCAGGCTTAAATTTGTCAATTTTGGAGATACAGCAAACGATTTTGGTGCAATTCGACTCAATTCGACGAGTTGAGTCAGAAAATATCTATTTCGACCATATTTATGACAAAAATTTTTTCTCAATTTTCCACCCTTGGTACCCAAAATTTTCTAAAAATGTATAGTTCTCGATAAATGTATAGTTTTATGTATTATTCGAACCGCATGACAAACTGGGTCGAATGGTGCAATCTGTTCCCGGCTTAATGACTTTTAGACTAAGGCTAAGACATAGTCTTAGTGTTAGGATATTACGTAAAAGGAAATAACTCATTAACATGTGAACCGATTCAGCTGGTCTATTCGACTCATCTCTTCATTGCAGCCATATATAAGGTTTAAAATTTATCGAGAAAAAAACTTTTCGAAAATTTTGATTACCAACGGGAACCAGCTGGAAAGCCAAAAAAAATTAAACAAAAGTTGTCACAAATGAGGCCAAAATGAATATTTGCCGATTCAGGTTGTCGAAATGGTGCCAAAGTTATAACTGTATTTTCAAAATTGACCAATTTCGGCCTAGTGGGTGTAAAGGAAAAGATCCACGAGTTTAAGATTTATAAAATACACAACATAATGCGCTCAAAGTGGGGACACAATGGGGCATTTTATTTCAAAACTGTTAACGGAAGATGCGGGTTTATGTAAACTATTGCTAAATTATTTGAATAGGCATGTTGTGACGAAATTGCAAGCGTTGACAACGATTCGTATCTTAATTCACTCGACGAGCTAATGCTGTGTAATTGGACCAAACTAGCTGCTGCGGAACACGGCCGAGTACGACAATCGATTGCTACGACAAACGGACAGGAGTTGTTAAAATACTATGTTTACAATCACAACAACAGCGGAAACAACAATGGCAGCAGCAACAACAGCAGCAACAATCATGTTGCCAGAAGCTATATCAGCAGCAACAATAATAAAAATGTCAGCAAAGAGTACACCAACAACATCAACAGTAACAACGTCAGCATTAACAAAAATAGAAGCATCGACAGCAGCAGCACAAATAACAACACCGTCAATAATTGTCACAGGAATAATAATAGCAATAACAATAAAACCAGCAGCAGCGATAACAGCAGTAACAACAGCAACAACGACAACAATATCAGTAGTAACAACAGTAATGGCAGTCCATATTGTTCTTGTAAGCCAACAACCACAGAAGCCCACAGCCAGAGTGTAGAAGAGCAGTCGGTGTTGCGCTCAGGGCGAAGTCCTTACGATCGTAAAAGCTTCCGTGACGAACACCAACGACCAAGCTATGATGAGGATCAGAGCGGCGACATTATACGTCTTCGAAAACCTATTTATCCAACCCTAACTGATCAAGGGCGTTCGGAAACCGTGGTTAAATCATTTAAACCACAGCTTGCTGAAGCAAATATATCCAATTTTAGCGAACGGTGTGGTGCTGACAATTGTCATGTGAGTCGTCCGACTATAAGTGAATTGAACGATGGAAGTTCGGATATCAGCACTGTTCCGTACAATAAACTCCGTTTTAATCGAAACAATTTTGCTCCCCAAAAACCCACAGCAGGATCGAATCATAGCGAGTCGTTCGATTCGGTCACGGAATATAATAGTATTTACCCGTGCAATTGTCCAAGCTGTCCCACTGGCGATAGTTGTATACCGCAGAAAATTGAAGATAATAATTGCAACACTTTAGCAGGATATGCCTCGCGTTCAAAAGTTTTGACAACAGCTATATGAAATCCGAAACTGAAAATAACACTATCCATGTTGATCATCATTGGATTAGCAATGATTAAAGTTGCTTTCTGTAATAACGTCATTGGCGATGGTTCAGAGCTCTGGAGTCTTAACTCTTAACTCTCTTAAGTCTATTATAAGCTATTGTAGACGAGTATGACACTCACTCATACTTGTGTGTTTTCCCTTATCCGATGATATTGTCGTTTTGTGGCTCCCCCCAGCCCAAGGTTCGCTGTGGGTACGGCCCGCTGAAATCTATTTCTTTAACTTTATCCTGAGCTCGGCCAGAAACCAAAATTCGACGACGAACTTACATTTACGGGAGTTCGTGATGACATTTGAAGAACGGCATGGTACTTTTTAACGCCAGGCACTAAACCAAGAGTGCATAAGGGAGTAATATGTCACTTCCCAGCACGTTAGTCTTAACCCGTGTTTGACGACACCGGGCGACTTCAGCCTGGCCTCCTCTATTCCTGGCGGAGGGACGGAGTCATCCTGCATAGAAGTATAGTTTTAGGTGGGAGTCAATTCGATAACTGCTATCGGTCCAGCCAACCTTTTTGCAATAAGTGGTCAAACCGAGAACGCCCGTGTCATACACAAATTAATATTAGAGTGCTTGAAAGTGACATACAGCATTTTCCTTTTATGCATACTTGCATAAACAGATAAAGCATAAAGTAACCATTTGTGGAAGTTCCCTTATTCAAGAAAATGAGTTTACATCTGCTTACGGACAGTCAAAATGTTCCAAATATCCTTACATCTTTTACGGATTTTTGAGGGATTTTCGGTTCTACCTGCTAGCTTAATATGACTTACTGAAAGCTTAAATGTTTTTTCGTATTATTAGTGTTAATAAGTACTTTTACTTCTTACGTTGCCGTTCCTGCAAACCAAATTAAGACTATGTGTTTAATAGGAAGCACCCAAAGCTTTTTGCAAACAAAATTCTTTTGCACTGTCATGTGTTTTGTTGAACCTTGATAAAGCATAATTCCACACCTGATGCATGGATTTTAAAAAAAATTGCTATTTTATTAAATGCGTAACCGTATTTATAAATTTACTCTTCTGTAGTCTTCGTTAAGCCATTTAAGCCTTCTACAATTGTTTTTGACCATGCGGTTCACAACCATGAAACACCAATCTAATATAATCATTTTACCCTATGAGATTCTCAAAATCTTTAGTTATATCTCTTTTAGAGACGCTAGATCAATAAATGGAGCTTGTATATTTCGCAGCATTTCCTTAACAAGAGCAGCGGCGTTTATTAAACCACAATTTTTGTTATATATATTTTTGTGGCAATGACCCAATGCTTAAGCAAAGGTCCATTATGCAAAATTTTCAAGCGATTGACGTTGCATGCAAAGAATAAACTTAACTAGGCTTATTTTAGCCCGTAATACTCTTTGATTTCTTCGTTTTAAATCATTTCCACATTTTAAAACTATTTCGTTACACCCCGTGCTGCAAAAAGACCCCAATGTCCAATTTTGGCACCAAAATAGTGGAAATTTTAACATGTCTTATGCATTTTATTTTGTATATAGCAGGGCTACAAGAACTGGCTTTAGAAACTGCTGAATACGACAGAAACGATAGTATTTGTTTTATATACTTTGTCAGATTTTGAAATAATGGGCTGTAATTTGAACAGTCATCCATTAATATTCAATTTACAGCTAAATCCGGGTTGCTACATTTCTTTTTTCGCTCACACAGAAAGGAATAAAGTACCCTATGGCTTCAAAATAGTGCCAATGTTAACCGCTATGTTGCATCAATTTTGTTGCTTGCCGTTGTGACACTTTCAAGGCGTCTCATGAAGCTAAAACAGTGTAGGTTTACGATTCTTCGTATGATTTGTTGATCGACATGACGGGTTTGCTGATTCTCGTGCTCCATTATTATGCTGAATTCGGCATCCAGTAGGGTATTTCTGCGTCACGCTGAACCTCACTGACCATCATTGAGCGGATGCTAGCCATGTTTGCGACATTTCTCCTTGCAAAGGAAGATCGATGTTTTACACACTTATCATTTTTTATAGCAACGTACTTCCAGGCGGTCCTCCATTCGAAGCAGAATACGTTCGATGAAGCGGACCTGCCGATTTTAGGGCTCCATTATTACGCTGAATCTGGCTTCAACTAAGGCACCCCTGTGTCATGCTGAACATGCACAGACGATCATTGAGCGGATGCTAGCCATGTTTGCCACATTTCTCCTTGCCATGGAAGATCGATGTTTTACACACTTATCATTTTTTATAGCAACGTACTTCCAGGCGGTCTTCCATTCGAAGCAGAATACGTTCTATGAAGAGGACCTGCCGATTTTGGGGCTCCATTATTACGCTGAATCTGGCTTCAACTAAGGCACCCCTGTGTCACGCTGAACATGCACAGACGATCATTGAGCGGATGCTAGCCATGTTTGCCACATTTCTCCTTGCCATGGAAGATCGATGTTTTACACACTTATCATTTTTTATAGCAACGTACTTCCAGGCGGTCTTCCATTCGAAGCAGAATACGTTCTATGAAGAGGACCTGCCGATTTTGGGGCTCCATTATTACGCTGAATCTGGCTTCAACTAAGGCACCCCTGTGTCACGCTGAACATGCACAGACGATCATTGAGCGGATGCTAGCCATGTTTGCCACATTTCTCCTTGCCATGGAAGATCGATGTTTTACACACTTATCATTTTTTATAGCAACGTACTTCCAGGCGGTCTTCCATTCGAAGCAGAATACGTTCTATGAAGAGGACCTGCCGATTTTGGGGCTCCATTATTACGCTGAATCTGGCTTCAACTAAGGCACCCCTGCGTCACGCTGAACATGCACAGACGATCATTGAGCGGATGCTAGCCATGTTTGCCACATTTCTCCTTGCCATGGAAGATCGATGTTTTACACACTTATCATTTTTTATAGCAACGTACTTCCAGGCGGTCTTCCATTCGAAGCAGAATACGTTCGATGAAGCGGACCTGCCGATTTTAGGGCTCCATTATTACGCTGAATCTGGCTTCAACTAAGGCACCCCTGCGTCACGCTGAACATGCACAGACGATCATTGAGCGGATGCTAGCCATGTTTGCCACATTTCTCCTTGCCATGGAAGATCGATGTTTTACACACTTATCATTTTTTATAGCAACGTACTTCCAGGCGGTCTTCCATTCGAAGCAGAATACGTTCGATGAAGCGGACCTGCCGATTTTAGGGCTCCATTATTACGCTGAATCTGGCTTCAACTAGGGCGCCTGTGTCACGCTGAACATGCACAGACGATCATTGAGCGGATGCTAGCCATGTTTGTCACATTTCTCCTTGCCATGGAAGATCGATGTTTTACACACTTATCATTTTTTATAGCAACGTACTTCCAGGCGGTCTTCCATTCGAAGCAGAATACGTTCGATGAAGCGGACCTGCCGATTTTGGGGCTCCATTATTACGCTGAATCTGGCTTCAACTAAGGCACCCCTGTGTCACGCTGAACATGCACAGACGATCATTGAGCGGATGCTAGCCATGTTTGCCACATTTCTCCTTGCCATGGAAGATCGATGTTTTACACACTTATCATTTTTTATAGCAACGTACTTCCAGGCGGTCTTCCATTCGAAGCAGAATACGTTCGATGAAGCGAACCTGCCGATTTTAGGGCTCCATTATTACGCTGAATCTGGCTTCAACTAAGGCACCCCTGTGTCACGCTGAACATGCACAGACGATCATTGAGCGGATGCTAGCCATGTTTGCCACATTTCTCCTTGCCATGGAAGATCGATGTTTTACACACTTATCATTTTTTATAGCAACGTACTTCCAGGCGGTCTTCCATTCGAAGCAGAATACGTTCGATGAAGCGGACCTGCCGATTTTGGGGCTCCATTATTACGCTTAATCTGGCTTCAACTAAGGCACCCCTGCGTCACGCTGAACATGCACAGACGATCATTGAGCGGATGCTAGCCATGTTTGCCACATTTCTCCTTGCCATGGAAGATCGATGTTTTACACACTTATCATTTTTTATAGCAACGTACTTCCAGGCGGTCCTCCATTCGAAGCAGAATACGTTCGATGAAGCGGACCTGCCGATTTTAGGGCTCCATTATTACGCTGAATCTGGCTTCAACTAAGGCACCCCTGTGTCATGCTGAACATGCACAGACGATCATTGAGCGGATGCTAGCCATGTTTGCCACATTTCTCCTTGCCATGGAAGATCGATGTTTTACACACTTATCATTTTTTATAGCAACGTACTTCCAGGCGGTCTTCCATTCGAAGCAGAATACGTTCTATGAAGAGGACCTGCCGATTTTGGGGCTCCATTATTACGCTGAATCTGGCTTCAACTAAGGCACCCCTGCGTCACGCTGAACATGCACAGACGATCATTGAGCGGATGCTAGCCATGTTTGCCACATTTCTCCTTGCCATGGAAGATCGATGTTTTACACACTTATCATTTTTTATAGCAACGTACTTCCAGGCGGTCTTCCATTCGAAGCAGAATACGTTCGATGAAGCGGACCTGCCGATTTTGGGGCTCCATTATTACGCTGAATCTGGCTTCAACTAAGGCACCCCTGCGTCACGCTGAACATGCACAGACGATCATTGAGCGGATGCTAGCCATGTTTGCCACATTTCTCCTTGCCATGGAAGATCGATGTTTTACACACTTATCATTTTTTATAGCAACGTACTTCCAGGCGGTCTTCCATTCGAAGCAGAATACGTTCGATGAAGCGGACCTGCCGATTTTAGGGCTCCATTATTACGCTGAATCTGGCTTCAACTAAGGCACCCCTGTGTCACGCTGAACATGCACAGACGATCATTGAGCGGATGCTAGCCATGTTTGCCACATTTCTCCTTGCCATGGAAGATCGATGTTTTACACACTTATCATTTTTTATAGCAACGTACTTCCAGGCGGTCTTCCATTCGAAGCAGAATACGTTCGATGAAGCGGACCTGCCCGATTTTGGGGCTTCATTATTACGCTGAATCTGGCTTCAACTAAGGCACCCCTGAGTCACGCTGAACATGCACAGACGATCATTGAGCGGATGCTAGCCATGTTTGCCACATTTCTCCTTGCCATGGAAGATCGATGTTTTACCACACTTATCATTTTTTATAGCAACGTACTTCCAGGCGGTCTTCCATTCGAAGCAGAATACGTTCGATGAAGCGGACCTGCCGATTTTAGGGCTCCATTATTACGCTGAATCTGGCTTCAACTAAGGCACCCCTGTGTCACGCTGAACATGCACAGACGATCATTGAGCGGATGCTCGCCATGTTTGCCACATTTCTCCTTGCCATGGAAGATCGATGTTTTACACACTTATCATTTTTTATAGCAACGTACTTCCAGGCCGTCTCTTCATTTCGAAGCAGAATACGTTCGATGAAGCGGACCTCCCGATTTTGAGCTCCATTATTACGCTTAATCTGGCTTAAAGCTCAAGGCACCCCTGTGTCACGCTGAACATGCACAGACGATCATTGAGCGGATGCTCGCCATGTTTTGCCACATTTATCCTTGCCATGGAAGATCGATGTTTTACACGCTTATCATTTTTTATACCAGCCTACTTCCCGGCGCGTCTTTCATTCAAAGCAGAATACGTTAAATAAAGCCAACCTTGCCGATTTTGAGGCTCCATTATTACGCTGAATCTGGCTTCAACTAAGGCACCCCTGTTTCGCGCTGAACTTGCACAGACGATCATTGAGCGCAATGCTAAGCCATGTTTGCCACATTTCTCCTTTTCATGGAAGATCGATGTTTTACACACTTATCATTTTTTATAGCGGCAACGTACTTACAGGCGGTCTTTCATTCGAAGCAGAATACGTTCTATAAACAGGATCTGCGCGGATTTTCAGGCTCCATTTTTACGCTGAATCTGGCTTTAACTTAGGCACCCCTGTGTCACGCTGAACATGCACAGACGATCATTTATTGAGCGGATGCTGGCCATGTTAGCCACATTTCTTTGCCAAAGGGAAGATCAATGTTTTTACACACTTTTATCATTTTTTATAGCAACATAATTCCAGGCGGTACTACAGCTCAGAAGCAGAATACGTTCTATGCAAGAGAACCTGCCGATTTTGGGGCTCCATTATTACGCTTAATCTGGCTTCAACTAAGGCACCCCTGCGTCACGCTGAACATGCACAGACGATCATTGAGCGGATGCTAGCCATGTTTGCCTCATTTCTCCTTGCCATGGAAGATCGATGTTTTACACACTTATCGTTTTATATGGCAATGTACTTCCAGGCGGTCCTCCATTCGTAGCGGAATACGTTCGATGAAGCGGACCTGCCGATTTTAGGGCTTCATTATTACGCTGATATTTCACTTAGACATCAGGCACCCCTGTGTCACGCTGAACATGCACAGACGATCATTGAGCGGATGCTAGCCATGTTTGCCACATTTCTCCTTGCCATGGAAGATCGATGTTTTACACACTTATCATTTTTTATAGCAACGTACTTCCAGGCGGTCTTCCATTCGAAGCAGAATACGTTCTATGAAGAGGACCTGCCGATTTTGGGGCTCCATTATTACGCTGAATCTGGCTTCAACTAAGGCACCCCTGCGTCACGCTGAACATGCACAGACGATCATTGAGCGGATGCTAGCCATGTTTGCCACATTTCTCCTTGCAAAGGAAGATCGATGTTTTACACACTTATCATTTTTTATAGCAACGTACTTCCAGGCGGTCTTCCATTCGAAGCAGAATACGTTCTATGAAGAGGACCTGCCGATTTTGGGGCTCCATTATTACGCTTAATCTGGCTTCAACTAAGGCACCCCTGCGTCACGCTGAACATGCACAGACGATCATTGAGCGGATGCTAGCCATGTTTGCCTCATTTCTGCTTGCAGTGAAAGATCGATGTTTTACACACT
>JASANE010001276.1:0-49078 GCA_030248225.1 Trileptium ribeirensis
TGCCGAAAACAACATTACGCCCTTATAGATGTGTTAAAATGATGAAAACAACATTACAACCTTACGGTATGCTAAAGGACTGAAAACACTATTGCCCACTTACGGATGTGTCAAAATGTCGAAAACACTATTATACCTTATGGATGTGTTAAAATGATGAAAACAACATTACTCCATTACAGATGTGTTAAAATGATAAAAACAACATTACCCCCTTACGGTTGTCGTCGATAGTTTCGGCACGTATTAAAGAAATGAAACAAAAAAAGCCTGTCAAAATCCATGAAGCAGTTGAAAAGTTACATCATGAAAACCAATAAAATGAAACTATTTTTGAATTCAAGGGGGGGGGGGGGGTGGGTGGGTTGTGAAAAAGCGTAGGGGATGCTCAAAAATATTTAATTATATACATATTTTATGTCTATCAACAAAAACTCATATAAAATCATAAGCGTTTCAAAAGTATGTATAGAATAGAACAAGATGGGTCACACAAAAATAGGTAAGTTACTTATAAGATGAACGCCCCAAAATCTCAACGCACATAAAAAAACAAAAAAAGCAAAATCAAAGCAAAAAACATCAAAACCCAAAAAACACTATTTATTCAAAGGGGGAGGGTGTAAAGAAGCGGTTCAGGATATCCAAAAAATGTGCATTCCCATATTTGATGTCCTATCCAACAAAAACTCTATATAAATCCATCAGCGGTTTCAAAAGTCATGGTCAAAAATATGTGACAAACACAAAACTTGGGACACACACAGACATACGGCAATTACATTATAAGATTGTAATAGCAAGAGAAGAAGCAGTTGAAAAGCTACACCATTAAAACGTATAAAATGACACTATTTTTTATTTCAAGGGGGGGGGGGGTGGGTTGTGAAAAAACCTAAGGGGTGCCCAAAAATATTGTCCCTGCATTCCCATATCGATTTCCTACCCAATAAAAAACCGCATAAAAATCCATAAACAGTTTCAAAGGTTATGATTAAAAATATGTGACAAATCCAAAAATAGTGTCAGTGCATTCCCATATTTGATGTCCTATCCAACAAAAACCCCATAAAAATCCATAAGCGGTTTCAAAAGTCATGGTCAAAAATATGTGACATACAAAACTTGGGACACACAGACAGACATACGGCAATTACATTATAAAAGATTACGACGTGCTAATGTAAATTCAGTTAACAAAGGCTTCAATCCTGAAATGTTTTCTAGCATGGCAGTAACTGGTAACGTCAGCTCAAAAAAATTCTGTGGGTTTTTATTTTTATACGACTGAATTATGTGGTTGTTTGTAATTGTACTCGTACCTAAAAATCTTGATACTCGTATATATTAGTTGTAGAGTCTGAACAACGCTGCAGTTTGTCTCGTATATCGCAGTCATCTTCAAGATGCGATCGGTCTTTTGGAACAGGCAATCGAGCATTCCACGAAGGCGTCCCTTCATGAGGGTATGAAAGCACATTTCGTCGCAATCTACTTTTCAAATAAAAGCATATTACTTTTAGAATGTCGTCAAGTTAAAGTGACGTTCTAACTTGTTTCGCTATGGTGTTTGTGTCATCATGAGCGAGAGGTCATGATATTGTTTCACTACAATAAATTGAAAATTGTCAAACTATATTTTAAGAAATAAAACAAATGAAATTAAATCTTAACCAAAACATTAATTGAAGCTAAAATAAATTTAAACCTCAATTGACTATCAGTTACATTATATAAAGTTTAGTTTAACCATAGATAAAAAATTAAAACAATAAATTACATAGCAACCTGTTGCATCATCGCCGATTGCTGTAAATTATTGTATTTGTTTTAGGCCTGGTAATGAATCTGTGCACATTGTACGAACTTTCTACTGGCAAGAGCAATATCAAGAAGCAAAACGTATTATCACATGTCTATAAGAATTGTAGTGATTCGTTCGATGTTAAGTGTTTGAAGCTTTAATGTTTTTTTTGTTTTAAATTTTGACAAAAATATTCTTTTGTCGATATTGGCTTGTGTTACGTTTTAGGATAAAGCATTTACTGGCAGTCGGTTTTGCTTTTTTCTGTTGATGAGTTTTTTTGGAAAGTTATATTTCGCTTTTTATTGTATTAATATAGGTAGGACACTGTGTAGTATTTTTGGGATATCTAATTCGGACACTGGTTTATGGGAGATTTGGCTGAATCAAAAGTGTTGCTCATTATTGATTTAAACACCATAATTTGTGAATTATTGTAATATATTGTAAGCACGGAGATTGTCACAGATCGTGTACGAACAGTCAATGCATGTTGCAATGTTCAGTGATTACACAGTCTACGAACGCTTTACAATCGAGCCGGTTTTTGCTGAGTAATTTCATAATGCTGTAAAATTACTTGTCGCCATATAAAACTGTGCATCATGGGCTTGGCATCTTGCACAGATTAATTCGTTCCACATATATATGACATTACTACAAAATAATGGTCCAATTAATATTTAGATGTAGATAAAAGCATATAGGTCACAGCTCCCATAAGTGTTGGACTCCGTACGCCATATTTACCCTTCCCCTGCGCTCTGGAAACTTTAGCATATTTATGGGGCCCAATTTGGTTAGTGGAGGAAATTTTCGGTTACCCCATATTCTACCGCCGCGCAAACCCCTCACTCCACCAGAACATATACCCCCAAAATCAACGGACCTTACGTACCCATGATATATAATATAATCTAACACGTCCACGTCGTATTCCTGATTTCAACTATTTTACTACCTACTGGTCGTGTATGTTTGAAAAAACGTTTTAGGTTCATTTCCATTATCCCCCCATGAACTATCGAAGGCTGAGAGGCTCAGCAATAGAACATCTTTAGGCCATAACTTAGGACCCGGTTATCAGATCCCTTTAAAAATAACACCATTCGATTCAGCTCGTCAAGCCGTGTCAAATAGTGGGTAAAAATCCAATTTTTAAGAAATTATTTTGGGTTCCCGAGGGGGACCTTTGGGACCCAAAAATCTAAAATTTTAAAAATTTAATTTTTGGTTGAAATGATCTCCGGGACTACAAAAAATACCAAAATTTCCCGAATCTGACCATTTTTGGGCAAACGCGGGCTGGGGGATAATGGAAAAGAACCGCGTTTTATACATACACAGTCCGCGAACACAACTTTCCATTTCAGAATAGCATTTGATAAACGCGGATGAACGTTCTAAATGAATAAGAATATGCTCCTGCACAAATCGAGTTACTCGTCTCATCTGCGTTTTCTCGTTCATAAAAATGACATGCTGAATCTTACACCCACGTACTGTGTCTATGTGCATAATTATATTATGCTATAAAACATGGGATTAGTATTAAACGCGTTTTACGTGAAAACGATGAACAAATTTTGGGTCTTTTCTTTTAGCCCCCTCAGCCCGAATTTGGTCAATTTTGAAGATACAAAGCTGATTTTGGTATCAATAGATTCAGCTCGATAAGGCGTTTCAGAAAATACCCGTTTTACCAACACCCCTAAAAATTTTTTTTCGATTTTTGAAGTCCCAATGGTCCCCCCTCGGGAACCCAAGAATTTTTTCTTCGGAATATAGTCGAGTTGGGTACCATTCGAATCGGTTTGAATAGAGAAATCCACTGGTGTGTATTTTATTGAAATCTACGCCACCGTTAGAAAGTTATGAGGGACCCAAGTAACCCTGAGGGGCTACGTTATAACGTTAGAAAAAAAGAACAGCTTAGAGCGGGGGGTTCGGGAGGCGGCAGCCCCCCGACTTAGTCTTAGTACATGGCTCATATAGGGACCTTAGCTTAGGCTAAGACTAAGGCTTAGGCTTAGCATATCGAGAAAGTTATGGCCTGCATTTTATTTCCATCCTTCAGGGTTACTTGAGCCCTCATAACTTTCTAACAGTGGCTATTTCTATAAAATACACACCTGTAGATTTCCCTCATCAAACCGATTCGAATGGTACCCAACATGACCATATTCCGAAGAAAAAATTTTTGGGGTCCCAAGAGGGGACCATTGGGACCTCAAAAAATCGAAAAAAAATTTTAGGGATGTTGGTAAAATGGGTGTTTTCTGAACCACCTTATCGAGCTGAATCTATTGATACCAAAATCAGCTCTGTATCTTCAAAATTGACCAAATTCGGGCTGGGGGGGCTAAAAGAAAAGACCCCAAATTTTGATACTACTTCGCAAAATAGTGATCAAAAACAGTAGCTTCGTGTTGTGCTGCATATCAAATATTGTGTTCGCGTACATAAGGGACATCGGGTTTACGATCGTGAGTTTGAAACAGGATCGTTCCGGCCCGTTACATGCTTTTGCATGATTTTGGGTGCTAAAACCACTTAAATACATAAGAACCTGAACAAGTTCACGACATATCGGCTTTCTAATGGTGCCTCAGCGTACTTGTGCGGGGGTACGGGAAATTCAAAATTATTTAGTGAAGGTTGAAATTATTGTATGGTGCCATGGTCATATTCGTAACATTGCTTTGCCTATTAGCATTTCGTGCTTCTTAATATCCCGCTTAGTAACGACTCGTTTATTAACTTAACCCTTGTTGCTAACTTCCGTTCATCGGTGTTTGGCCGTTCATATATATATATGCTTGTCATGTTTACAGTTGCATGTTCTCATTATATGATATTTGGATTTCGGGCGGACCTTAGTTAGATAGCTTCCTGCGATAAACGAGACCCAGATAAGACGAGATATAGTGACAGAATGATCATGGGGAGCCGAAGGAAGACATCGGAAAGTCGATCAACCGCCCCCATACCATGGTAGTCGCAAAATTGTGGCCGCCCGGGAATAGGAGGCCATCGATCGTTTAGGCCGGACCATTAGCTCAGTAGTCATTGTGAACAAAAATATCAAATCTACTCGAGTCCAATAATATATGTAGCAATGGTCGCGAATAATACATGTAGCCATGGTCACGAAAGCAATAGGAAGTTGCAAAGCTAAATCAATGGAAAATTAAGGGGTACGGTAGCCACGATTACTCGGCAATGACGGCCGCCGGGCCCGTTTGTCGGTCCGTAACTGTTAACGGCTTCGAAATCAGGAAACTGATCCAAATACTTTTTGACAGAGAATTTCACGGGCTCTCCGATGAGGTCAAAACGTCCTAAATCACACGATGGGTTCACTTGAAGTTGAGGGTAAAACCATGTAAAATGGAATAAACAGCCGTTACTTACGCTAAGTTTGGCTGTTGATGATGGCTCGGAATAGATACAATTCATACGTATATATACGATTTGCACACCCCTCTGGTTCTTGTCCTGCCTTACCGGACGAATCTGCTCGTTTGTGTCCCCGGTGTCGCCCCAATGTCCGGGATCTTCATATCTCATCGATAGTTTCAACCGCTTTCGCTGCATGTTCGCTTTTGCGATCACTTACTCTTGCACTTGGGCCGTTTTTGATGGAACCCACAACACCGTCCGAACTGCATATGTCTCCGGAAGGCTAAAGAACGCCATAGGGTTTGATTGTGCCCCTGGTCCTCCAAAAGGTGGCCGCTGAAACTCTTGTTTTCTTAATCATTAGCAGTAAAAATCGCTCGATCATCGCCACTGCAACCATTTTCCCTTCCTACTGCAGAATCGCCGATAAAAGACCTGCGTATCGTTATGTAGCCTACCAAACAAGGAATTCAATGAGCACACGCGGGTTTTGATCCGTCTGACCCGCAAGGCGATATCCGATCGCCCCTCCGTTGTGTGATCACTTTACGGCGCATGGTACAGAAATCGACATCGGCTCTTGGCCTGTTTAGTACCAGTTCCGTATCCAACCCCCAGTCTTAAATGTACACATGCGACCCCTCATCTCATTCGACTAAACCTGGCGAATACAACGATACACGGCAGGCCTCCGCTCGACTTCCAGCTAGCCCGCTATAACCGGCTAAAGTGCGCCCAGGTTGGAACAATAGCCAGTAATGGGTATGAAATAGAGTTTTTATCCAAAAGTGTGCAAGCCGCCCCTCATTACAGTCGGCCTGCTAAGACATCCCCCAATATATCCGGCGGGCTTACCCCTGACTTCCCGCTAGCCCGCCACAACCAGCCAAAAGCCCCTAGTTCGGAGCACTAACTAAAGGTGGGTACAAAATACTTGAAATTTATTCCTAACTCCATGGTGGGCAAATCGCCCCTCATTGCGTTTACCACGTAAAGGCATCTCGAAATATACTCGGCAGGTCTCCGTCCACCCACCCGTTAACCTGGGACAGCCACCGAAAGCGCCCTCACCTTCGTAAACACTCTCCTTATTGCAGCCGTTTTAACACTTTTACAATTTTAACACGCGGGACAGGCGTGTCGCCCCTCATCTGAGTCGCCTAGGCGTGGCGAGTCCAACGATATCCGGCGGGCGTCGTTCTTCCCAGCCATTAGAGCGGGAGAGCGCGCCGAAGTCCCCTATACTAATATACGTGCAGTGACCCGAATGGGTCTGGCCGCAACACTGCGTCTACCCCTTGTGTTAGGTGTCATTTGACCCCGTTTTTCGTCCTGGGAACGAATCTGACCTTGACCCACCGAAATTGCCGCGGGAATCCACTGTCCCACCTCTCTAGTGTCGCTCTCCTTTTCCTTTCATTTTCGCTCTCTCTCTCTCTCGTTCCTTCTTTTGTTGTTTTATTGTCTTTCGTTTCCTTCTCCTCGACTGAACTCGCGGCAGTCGTTCGCGTTTGTACTGCCACCGCGTCCTCGCCAAACGAACCTCCAACGCTGGAAACGACGACGAGGACAATGGAGTACACCAAGACGACAAAGAAAAAAGAAAATATATATGCATATAAAATATATAAATTTTCAGAGTTTTATACGCTATACAACATATATGTATATAAGTATGGACGCAGAGTTGGGGTGGAAAAGAAGGGGGGTAGGTTTGGGGACTGATACTGGCGGCCTGGGGTGCCCTCCCGGTGAAGGCTCCCTAGGCAGGCGCCACGTCCCCGGCCCTGGCCGATGACCCATGCCCCTCTGGGACGCCGCAAAGATGACACTGTAAGCTAGAAATCCCAGACAGAGCTGAGGTGGCCCGACGTTCCAAGCTGTCCTCATGATGGAGGGTCATTTTTCAAATCGCGATTAGCTGATCGGAAAACCGAGACGACAAAGACAGCGGTAAAATGAAGCAGCATAGGGTGCTGTGGCTTGGACGATGCTTCATAAGCAGAATATAACACGCCATTTCATCGGCTTATTAGATTGATCGCGATGTCCTTGAGGATTACGCGGAGGATAGGTGTTTGCTTACCTTGCGGCCATTACGAACGATGCAACAGGATTGATCCATGCAACGAGGAAACGGTTGATCAATCCAAAAGAAGAGACAGATTGTAATTTTGACCTGGATTGGAGGACTTGCGGAAATTATGAGTCCCGAAATTCACTGCTAATGATCGAAACGATCTTTGACAGGATATGCTGCTGAAATAATGGTCAAAGCGTTTATAATCTCATGGCTGGATTATTGCAAGTCCATCTATTCCTGATGTTACTGTTAAACCCCTGACTAGAATTCTGCACGCTGCTGCTCGCACAGTGACAATCGCTCGACGTTATGATCATATCACACCTGTTATACGTGATCTTCACTGGTTTCCTGTGCATCAGCGAATTGTCTTTAAGATTGCTTGTATTATCTTCAAGTGTCTCAGAGGAGATGGTCCTCGTTATTTAATAGAGAATCTACAATGTGATACTGAGTTAAAATTCGTGCTAATATTTCACTCATGTCTAAATCTCTTTTCGCTCACCGTGAATCAAAGAACTTTCAGATGAGATTGGGATAGGGATTGGTTAGGCATTACGACCTGTGAGCAAGTATCGGTGCCAGCCTCCCTGGGGGACCTCAGTAATCATACCAAAATACTAGACACGTGCGCTACCAATCGGGCGGGGTGCGAACACACCTCGTGAAGCGCGCCTGCGACTTGTTAAACTCCATAGCTTCTTGTGTGTGACCAAGAAAGGTGTTAAAATCGCAATATTTATGGTCCACTCTTGAGGTTATGATAGCAGGGGTCGTATGGGCATGGTGTTAGGAAGTTGCGCCATGCAGCTGCGTACGTTTATTACAAATTTACTTGACAAAAGAAATACCCATCTGTCGCACTTAAAGTGGACATGGGCGTTATCGTCTTCCATTTTCAAACCCAAAGCTTTGTGCTGCATAAATATATGATTTTAGCTAGGTGCTTCCCCTGGAAGTATAAATGCAAGACCAGAATTTGCATTTAATGTTTTAGCATTGTAATAAACCTTGAAATGTCAATGACAACATGAAAAAATTGTATATATATTTACACCAACAATAGTGGAGGACTGCGGTGACATAACGCAGAATTGCAGCATATTTCAGGCTTAGTTTACATAATAATGCACCATTGGTGCAAATCACTTGTAATTCCGTCGTGCTGGTTCATAAGTTTATCGCACATTGATGGCCTATGCGATGTTGCTACTAACGTTTTTTGACAGATTTTACAGATAATACCGAATATTATGTATATCTTCCATTGGCCAAAAAATTTATACAGCAGTGCAAATATAAATGGTTATAGGCCACCTGTAAATAAAAAGGGTGTACAATTAACACAATATATTCCACTCGTATAAATATTGTAAAATTATCTCGAAAATATTAAAATTTTACGTATATTGTGTGGTTTGTTTCATTCTCGTAGACAGTTTACTCTAGGATAAATAAAACATAATCAATTTGTACAACACATGACGCCGTGTTTTGCATAAATCACTAATTGGCGACCATGGTAGAACTACCTAGAAATAACGACTGCGCGGCACGCAACACGTATATGATTTTACAATTCGGATTTTTCGCCTTTTCAAGGCGGGGATTTACCCAAAATTTGAATTTCACTCCTCGGCTGCTGTTAAAACCTGAACTTTCACCATGATATAATAACCACATAAATGGGTTCGTCAAGACACTGTATTTGGTCCTATATAGTAAGCACAAATTACAGGAATTCGGGATAGCTAGTTCGTTCTGTAATATTCTCCACTGAGTTTTATCTATATATTTATCAGTCGGACAACCCACGAAACCTATAATCATTTATTGCTTTATTATATTTTCAGTTCTGCACATGCTTCTGACTTTTAATAAAATTTGGGCGCATGAGTTTCCATGAGCGACATAGGTTCAATAATCTGGAATCGTATTACTAAAATATTGCACGTACAGAGATGAAGGCACCAGTGATAAACTATATGTCTGCTGTGTTCCTGCTATAATGTTCTTGCTGTTTTGGAATGTCTTGTAGTCATGTTTGGTTAACTGAAAAATTTCATTCACACCAGTACAGCTGTTTATAAAATAACATATGGAAAGCAGTGTAAAAATTATACAGTTATGTTGCAAATTTGGTCCCTATTTTCCGTCTTTGTATTATCGGAGACGTTTTACTTTCATGGTTTCCTGCTCAATTAATTTAATCAGCTTGTGTATATGTTTAGATTTCTCATAACAAGTATTTTCCCAGAACGGTCATCAACGAGAACTAAATACCTTGCTTTTGGAGGGGATCGAATTTGACATATCTTCAAGTTACATTATTTTTGGATTATGTATGTCACATCCGGACGCTTCCCATTACAGCCTCTAATTTTTCTGGGGCCCTTAGAGGTATACGTATTGTAATAAGTTTTTCAGAAAACTCCCGACTTTTCTGTTGGGAAATTTAGAAGACAGAAATTTCTCGACTACTTGAAACTTTAACTTCACAAAATTTCCTGTTTTCTAAATTTTGTTTGGTTTTGACTCTTAGATTTTCTGGACTATTCCCATTCAAAGTTTCCCGACTTCGCTTTACCAAGGCACCGCCATTTTTATGCTTATCAAAATTTCTCGATATTTAGATACGGAAGTCCAGAAAATTTAAAACGAACTGCAGCGTACATTTTTATACAAATGCGACTAATTAAATTATCAAAACAAAGGAAGGTATATCATGCCCGTCTTCCTGTACTGCCCTAATCCTTAAAGGATTTTCAGTTAAACACTGTGATTCCTCTCAATAGGTGTAGTCAAGGGAATAGAGTTGATTGTCGATCTGCTAGGGATTCTAATGACTAAACCGTTGGGTTTTTATGATATAGATTATACACTATTGGAACTTATGATTATATTCTGTATATGATCATAATATAATTTGCATAGGGGAACGTATCACACGGGCAAGAGAGGTATCTCGATCGTAGGTTCGTCTCCCGACGTAGCAGTACATCGCCACTTATGGTTATTATCCCGCTATCACTATTCAAGTAATTTTATAATACACTATTTCATGTGTTAATTTTCTCTTTCGGTCAATTTTTTTATTATACATCTAATTCTGTTTACTTTGCAGACCTCTTGCGATTCCTTGAAGCTTTTTCCGTAAACGCATAAATGGGTTGGAAATCGCGGATGTTTCTATCGCATAAACAGTAGTTAAATAAGTCGTAACATGTTATGCATGATTTACCTTAAGATGTATGCAGCAGGGCCGGATTTTGTCGCAGTATGCGCGGCTGTAAAGCCATGCTTGGCTAGCCGCGCCCAGCCAGTGTGACATGTTTTTGGGCCGAGCCAGACCCTACAGATATATTTAGCTAATAGTAAAGCTTAGCTGATAAATTGTCACACGGGCCGGAATCGGCTCTAAAAGACAAAAATATATGGCGACAATGGAAAATCACTAGACTGGAAATTGGTGATATTTATGGTCATATAGTCGTAAAGCATCCTTCCAGTTACAATAGCGTCATGCATAAAAGAGCGTGTTTTACATAGCTACTAGAGTGGCTTGTGGAAAGCGCTTAAAAAATTTTTGAAAATAGCAATATTTACGTATTTATTTTTTACCAAGATTTATGCGTTTTGCGTTAATTACTAATAATCTTGCCTTTTTTGGGCCTGGAGCGACATATTTTCCCTGTAAGACAACCTGATAAACTGAATGTAATAAATATTTTTTCTTTGTCCGTCCCTTCTATCAAACGCTGAGACATAGCCACTCCCGACTCGCACAAACGTACTAGCATAGCTTAGCGATATTTTTTATGAAGGGCCAGATGTGGCTGTGCGTTTTTGTCACGAGCCGCAATTGGCTCTGTCACAGGATCCGGCCCTAGGTGCACACATCTTAAGGTAAATCGTGCATTACTGACCCTATATAAAAACAACTTTTTTGATGTGCTTAATTTTACTGACCACTTCTATTTTATATGCACATATGATATTATTAACCCATACATAGTCAGTAATGTAATTTATGTGATACAATGTAATCGTTGTGGTATGCAATATTATATAGGAGAAACGGGTAGAACACTAAAAATAAGAATTTATGAACATCTTCTAGCTGTTCAGAAGGAGAGACAGGGTAAGAGCAAATGCATTTCTAATCATTTTAATAATATATGAAGCCCATAGAATTTGATAATTAAAATTCTGGAAAAAATTAGACTAATGATAAAAATATGAATAAAAAATTAAGATTAGATAGAAAAAGTTAATTTATTAAAATACTTAAAACTAAACAACCTTTTGGCCTTAATGACAAAGTGCAAAATTATAATTCTAACATTTCGCTCTGCCAAATTTTTAAAGGTTATAAAAATAATAAGAAAAGGGGTAAACGTAAGACGTGTAACCACCAAAATCATATTAACCCTGTAAATATTATTGCGCATTATGCAGTTTTATATAAAACCAATTAAGTCGTTTAAGAAAATTTATTTATAAGTTCATGTTTAACTTGAATAGGAAATCTTTCGTTAAACTTTTTGATACATTTGAACAGGGTATTTCCCTGCCACGGATAATTATTGATATAAATTTTGATAAAATTATATTGAAAAAATTATTATAACGGCTTTCGATATGGTTCATTAAAAAGCTTAAATGCGAGAACATTAAAAAAACTGGCCGATTAATATGCCGTGTCTTACGAATCATTTTATTACACCGTCTATCTGTTTCAATTATAGTAAACCAATCAGATTAGCCTTGATGAATTACAGACAATGTATTAATAATTTAGACATGGAACGATACTTGAAACAGGATAAACTTTGTAACTGTAAAAATTATATTTATTGTGACACCATACATAAGCATGTTATCACGGGTGATCTAAACTTCTCAACTAATAGTAAATTTTGCAAAGTCCTTTTATACGGCCCTTGTTACAGGTTTCCTACGCCGGTTAATTTTGATATTGTTAAAATTAATTTTCCTAAAGGCCTTAAGAATTATATTAATATGCTTATAGGCAAATACCTGTTTATAAATAAATCTAATCTCAATGATTGGAAAGTTCATTTAATTTGTAAATTAGGTGAAATACTAACCAAAATTATGGCTAAAGATAGCAGAAAATTTTGGTGTTTTTGTATTGATGACTTTCGGAAAAATATATTGGAGAGTTACAAAAGGAAATTGTTATAAACAATGTTTATAAAGCGTCTCAAAATTATAGCTTTACCTGAAAAAACTTTATATACACACTATCGCTAGAGAGTTGGGGTGTGATTTTAACCTTAGAAAATTCGAAATTCGTTAATAATTTGTATAAGTATATACCGTACACTCCTGAAAATATATCACACAACAATTCTCAGAATTAAAAAATTTTAACATTGCGGTTAATAGTGAAAATATGATACTTCCTTTTGTTAATTCGGTTCCTAAATTTCGCAAAAATCCGGTTAAATTTAGGTATATAATTGTCAGTAATAAAGCTGTCACTAAAAATATATCTAAAATACTTACTTTTATATTTAAAGTTATTTGTATTCAGGATACGTAAAATTTCTGATATGTCTCAAAATGGCGTAACTTGCCAAATTGTTGGATTATTGATAGTAATAAGAAAATATTAGATACCTTAAAAAAGTTAAATTTACGAAAAAATGTTGATACCTTAAACACTTATAATTTTGCTACCACGTATACACTTCTGGAATACGGGGATATTATTCAAAATATTTCGGAATTAACCCATGATATATTTCAAAAATCTAGTAAAAAAATTAATTGCAGTTGGGCAGGCAGGAGCCTATTGGTGTAGTGATTCCGGAAAAAACGTAACGGTTGATGTAGATCTCATTATTAAATACCTCACGTGGCTTGTTGATAATTATTATTTCACTTTTGGCAATACAGCCTTTAAAGTAGTACATTGCTAACTTACACTTGCACGTATATCAGTAGAAGTTCTTATATTCCCGTCCTAAAAATATTTCTAGTAGACTTACTTATGCATACAGGTATATAGATAATATAACTTTAATGATTTTGAGATGTTTGAAATTAATTCATCAAAAATCTATATTCCTAGCTTGAAATTGGAAAAAATGAACGACAACAATCGTTATAGGGATATGTTGGACCTCCAAATTAATATGAATATGACGGATATCGATCTGTATGACAAACGAAACAATTTTTGCTTTAAAATTAATAATTTCGCACATTTTTCGTCCAATTTGTCTACTATGGTCTTCCGGGGAATTATTATCAGTCAAATTGTAAGATTTTACATAATATGCAGTAATGCTAAAACATTTGTGCGTAATGTAGTTGAGTTTTGTTCTTAGTTAAGAGATCGGGGTTGCCCTAATAGGTTTATCAAAAAGTACAGTTATCGATCGATTAATAGACTCTTTGCTAGCAACTACCGGCGCGCACATATTCGTAATGAAATTAAGAAACTCAATAGTATTAGATAGTACTGTTAATATTGGAAATTTAATAAATTGCCAAATTTTGTTATGTTACTGATTGCGCGTATCGTATGATGGGCGCCGCTTATATGTCTATTGGCCTTTTGCCTACTGACTTTTACACTTCGAGTGCAAGCATTGTTGAATGATCGAAACTAACAGTTTTCATTGATGTGTCAATTTTATACGTTGATGTGGTAGTCCGTTTACCTGTACACTCCCTCCACAAAGTCGGACTGTCCTATCCTCGTGGTGACACAAAGATCCGGTTTGGTTAAGAGACCGGCCTGGTTGTGGTGTGGAATCCATCTCCGTATATCCGGAGATCAAAAGGACGGATACACTTAAGACCTGCAATACTTGGCTATGGGTTTGTTTCGACTTCATAGGAGTGAGTTCCTTACATGTCATATATTTACTTATTCCTTTTTTTCAGGTTTCACTTATTCTTCGCTTACGTAATCACGCTAATGTGTTGTAGTTTCTTCTTATTATAGAGACCTTTAAGTATCAATATTCATAAACATGTCGGAAGATACTTTAGATGGTACTCGGATGCTCCATGGTCGATCAAACCCTAAAAGACATTTATCGGATATCAGTTGTGATCTAGCGGATTTCAAACGAAAATTACGTATTAGTAAAAGTCAAACAATATGCTACTACATACTCTGATACATGCGGATTATATATACAATAACATTAATTGGTGCTTCATATCACAACACAAGTTACAGTTAAGGTTTGAGACTGATTATACGTAAAAATACACTTTATAGTGCATTAAGGATACATAAAATGATATGTTATAACTTTAGCATATATATCTATATGTACGCCATGGTTGTACTATCTTATTACATACTTTGTGTGTATTCAGTATAATAGAGGCTTATTCATTATTCATTAGTTATTCGTATATCAGTATGATATAGATTATAAACTATTGGAACGTATGATTATATCCCATATATAATCATAATACAATTTTAATTTTGTCATTAACCTCGGCAAGGGCAATTTAAAAAGCCCACTGCCGCTTAAAAAACGCTTTGAAGTCAGATGTACACCATATTTTTTAAAATTTTTCAGGATATGCAGAGACCTACTGAGATTAGTCATCGGCGATCAACTAGTGAACTATCTAATCCAGCGATAGGTTAAATAGATAATCGCAAACATGCCCGGTTTTTATACCACAAACTTATTATTTGAGTTTTATATAATTCTATTACTTTGCATGTCAACGTTTTGTTTGATACATAACCATTAGATTGCTGGGTTGTATGTCACCCACATAATTGTATTTCTCCAATTTGGGATCCTCCGCAAGAGTTCGTGTTTTCCCAGGTATACTTATTGTAAGATTGAAAGACATTGGGTAGTAAATTTTTAGATTCGAAAATATTTCCTTTTGTTTGGAAATCTCAGCTGTTTCAGTGGACTGCATGAAAAAATGAAATGCTCTCGAATCATTGAAGTTTGTGCTTTTATTTGAAATATACTAGGGTTTTTGTGGTTTAGTGCAATCGAATGTGAATGTTTGGATACCAAAATCCTCAGCTTGTCCCAAATATCTGAAAATGTGGGCAATATAAACAAAACTGTAACTGCGTTTTATAAATAAGTGTGTAATCTATTTTGCGCTGTATCTTATTCAATTTCCGCTATGACTGCAGATCTGCGCAGCAGCTCAGCTGAGTCTCTGGCTGAGTCCGTTCGAAAAAATTTTTAAAATAAATCTACCACTGAAAACTTAGAATTTGGGAGGCAACGAAATTACATGCGAGGCCACCACAGACAGATTGGTAACATATCTTCCGGAAAATAAGCGACACAAAATTTTCAAGCAAATCTATAACCTGGCTCTTCCGCAACCTAAAATAACACTACGACTTGTGGCTCAATGATTTACTTGGCCAGGAATGAACAAAGATGTCAAAGTTTTTAGGGAAAACATTTGTGAAGCTTGCCAGTCATCAAAAAGAACACGTCACACAAGGGCGCCTGTCGACCAAATACCCACTACTGCTCTTTTTAATACCACCCATATTATTTAGGCAGACACATTACCACCGTCTTGTGAAAATATGTACCTAGTCATACAAATATATAGACTATTTTTTGTACGGTTAGTGGAAGACTTTCCTACAAAAGACATGTCTACGCTAACTGTAGCGTCGGCCATTATACATAGATGAATTAGCTGTTGCGGTGTACCAAGAACTTTAATTTCAGATGGCGGGGCACAATTTAAATCCAATACTTGGAATGAATCAATGTTCCGGTTATGTATCCAACGCAAACATATCATCTCGCCTCACCCCTTTTGTAATGGGGTAATCCAATGTTTTCATCGCACACGAAAGTGTGCACTCAGAGCAAAGAATAATAATTCACTTTGGTATGAACGACTGCAGCTAGATCTTGTAGGTATACGTTCAGCAATCAGCAAAGACTGCTTCAGTCATGCGCAGCTACTATACGGCACAAGCCTGAAATTTCCACATCATTATTTTCTACCGAATGAACCAAGATTCTCTAAACCAGATACTGATTTTGTAGAAAAAGTTTTCAAAAGAATTAAGACATATAATGCAATTTGATACCATAAAGCCCTATATTTTGTTCCTAATGGTCTAAAAGGTTCCTAATTCGTTTGGCTACATGAACTATCAACTAAAACCACGTTGAATGGTCGATATACTAGCACCTATGAAGTTATAGAATATAGCGACAAAAATGTAAAACTGAAGTAAAAGGGTCAATTCAAAATGTGTATATGAATACAGCCAAACCAGCATTTTCTAAAAAACACTTAGTTTCTGACACCAATAATGATATTTCCTCGAATCTAAAAATAAATGTTTTTTTGCATAATTTCCAGGCTATCCACCTTGGCCCTCCAAAATTATTGGCCAAAAATGTATTCTTTTTGAAAACATCAGAGCAAAGCTTAAATAATAAATCCCACCGCGACAATAAAAGTTTGAGTACAGTAATAATTTTAACTCAAACAAAACTCAAATCATATTTATTTAGTTCGACAACTTCAATTAAACATAATAGTAAGTTTCTTTAGACTACGGCACTGTGAATTTTTCCTGATCACAAGAAATTTAGTAATTCAGAGTCGATGCCTTTTAAAGCTTTACGTAGGAAGTGCATGAACAATGCGTGCACTTTATAAATTCCTTACAACGGAAAAAAGAAGGCATGTCCCCAAAGAACTTTTATTACCGCTAGCTAAAAGTTCACGGTGTTCATGACACCGTACGTAAACCCTGATGGTGTCCGAAGCACTATATATATTTGCTTATGCGCGAGTAAACTTAACCTGTGCCCGCTAACTATCCTCTTTTGTTTTTGGGAAAAAATTGTGTTACCGAACTCTAACAACTTAAAAATTTGCTGTTTTCCGTACGCGAACATTAAAATTGATTACGAACGAAATTTGTCGCTTTTGAATTACCGAAAGTTATGTTCGCGAACATAATGACAAAATACAGGACCCTTTCGTTTATGCCGTCGCATTTACATTGAATGTGTTCGCGAACAGAGACGAATCCTAAGTGAAAACTAATAATTGTCGTAGAATTGTTATTGGGAATCACTACATCTGGGCTAGCAATGAATCGAACCCACTTTCTTATTTGTTCGCTAACAATGGATGTGGATTCGACATCAGGTTTTACAAAATATGATAGTTAGTGGGCGCAGGTTAAGTTTAGTAGCGCATCAGAATACAGTGTGGTGTTCTGTACACTATATCGATTCCCGGTGGACGCATACTTTAGCTTTGAGCGGTATTTAGCAAAGTCATAATAATAGCTTACAATAATTACAAACTAAAAACTTGAAATTAATAAAAGCTTCGCTTATTGTGGGGGGTTGGAGTAGTGCAGTGATTGTTGCTTAACACAAAAAGTCAAGATACGTATATTTAGTTCCTGAACAGAACTATTAATGTTGTCTCATTTTATTTGTAACAAATATGCATTACATGTTGATTTAATAATAGATTATACACTGATGTTGGAAATTAACAATAAAATAATCATTTGGTGATTTGTATGTCCACAAGTAGACTGCTGCAACCCCAAAGTCATTAATACGATGGGTTCACACAATGCTACAATTATTACGAGCTCCTTTAGCACTGTGTTTAACACAAAAAGTCAAGTTCCGTATTTTTATTTTTAAATGCAACTATCAATGTTATCTCATTTTTATTTGTAACAAATATGCATTACATGTTGATTTAATACAAGAACTTGTTGGAAATTAACAATAAAATAATCATTTGGTGATTTGTATGTCCAGAAGTGGACTACTGCAGCTGCAACGTCATTAATCTGATGGGTTCACACAGTGCTACAACTATTACAAGCTATTTTAGCACTGTGTTTAACACAAAACGTTAAGTTCCGTATTTTTATTTTTATATGCAACTATCAATGTTGTCTCATATTATTTGTAACAGATATGCATTACATGTAATTACGAGCTACCTTAGCACTTTACTGATATGTCCCTATAGCAGTGAACTGTTGTTGCGTTGGCTTTGTTAACGTCTAACTATGCATCATCTGTTATGTTGCAATGTATTGTTCAGTTTTGATATTGGAACAGTGTAAGTGCAACTGCTAGTCTTCGTTCATGTAACGTAAAAGTAACTTTCGTTTTTCTAAAAAAATATAAACTTGCTTGATAAAATTAATATATTACCAAGTACATTAATTTGACATTAAACATTGTTTAAATAAGATTACGTACAGTGCAAAATCACTGTCTTACACTTGAAATTATTGATGACGCAAAAGTAGTAGTCCTCTAAACAAGGCTAGCTGTGGTATTTGTGCATATCCGCCCAATATACCGAAGCAGAGGTTCGTCTTGTAGCTAATTCTTTTCCACCATCCAGTTTTGGACAGTTTTGGTACAATTCTCTGATTAAGATAAATGGCTTTGGTTAAGCAAAATTCAATTTACTTGCATTTTCACGCAGTACAAGTAGTTGAATTGTTACTTTGATGTAATCGCATGTGCCGTAACGCATAATTCCGTGGTTAATAAACAAAGGAACTATCAAACATCGACCATATAAAGCGCTGTTGAGAAAGCTGATTTAGAATAAATTATTTTGAAAACGAGAAAATGCATTTGATGCTCGACATTTCATTTGCTATACTGAGCTTTTTATAGCGTATTTTCGGAAGGTCACAGTACTGGGATGTATTTTCATAAAATACTTAATGTCATAATTTCCATTGGTGATAAGTGATATATTCGCAAATTGACGAAGACATTTTTTGAGCATTAGCGGTCCTGTTTGGATTTAGTATCAAAAAAGTCAACACTTTTGGCATAACGTAATGATAACTTTTCATACCTGAAATTATCCGTATTTAAAGAGTAATATTTTCCTATATATATGGAAATGGATAGGAAAATTCAGTACTAAGAGAAATCTCTGAATACTCAGTGCACGTTTCTTCTAAGAAATATTGTATTTCGCGTTTATAGTGCGGCAAAAATTTCGTAAATATAAACATGACAGAGTACATCTCATAAATTCAAAAAAAATGCCTTAACATAAACAATTATTTTTTACATTAGTACTAAAATTTTACTGAAAATATATTACTAAATCATATCCCATATTAAAATTTATGAAAACTTACTGAAGTTATATATCTGACACGGGCATTCATCTGCCGGATTTGCGCTGTCAGCATTTGAGTAAAAGCAGTTGAATCAATATCAAAATATTAGTGAGAATAAATTTCAAAATTTATTATCGTTCTATATAACCATTTCAACATTTGCGACTCAGCTAGAAAGTAATTCTATATGAGTTATATGTGCAACCTTAAAACATAAGATCCGAAAGGAAGTATATACCATATAAACAATTCTCACATTTAAGAGCTGCAATAAAATTTCCAAAATATAGAGAAAGGTAAAATGTCAAATTTTAAATTTAAAACATAATCTTTAATAGATTAATTTTTCATTTTGCACATGAATGATTCCTATGTGACACAATTCTTCAACTCAAATAAACATGAAAGCACTGGACGATGCCCTTCTTTGAGTTGAGGTACTACAAAGATCTGATAGTTTTTTCTAAGTTAATGTCTGCCGAAAGGACCTGCAATAAGCTCAACGATAATAAATTCTTTCTTTATTCAATTATGGTCATTAGGAATATTTTTGAATTCTGATTGAGTCTAATAGTGGTTTGCGGCATACGTTACGGATTCGTCCCGCCTCGTTTAACATCAATACTTTGATGTGCATAACTTAGTCAACGCCGTTTATGGTAAATATCGTTTTACAAGCTATAGTTTCTATAAGTTTCTGAATATTTCTGAATATGTGTAAGAAGGCTCAATCACGGAACAATTCTGTTCATAATATAGTTCTATCCAACCCAGTTTCGTTTTTTACAAAACATGTCAGTAGCATAGATGCTCACAGCAAGGAGATAAGATGATTATCCACATGAGGTGTCGAATCTCCCTTTTCGGCACGAAGCGCCGATCTCCTGGTCGGTACCCTGACCCCGCCTCTTGGGGACGTCGCCGGCACCGAACATATAGGCGGCGCCAAGGCGTAACACTCGGTATTCCTTCGGACCGGAAGATCCTCCGAGGGGCCATGGTCCGACCCCACCATCATCCCCCAAAGACTCGGCTGCCATCCCCTTTGTTGGACGTCGGACCTCGAACGTCTACGTTGAGTGGAATATCCATTGTTGAAGCAAGAACTCCTGCTCTGGTTTGTCGGCTTAGAATGAATGAAGATTACGTCCTCAGTAGGTGATAAGATTTTTAATGCTTCATTTGCGTTAATACAAAGAACTTCCATGTGAAAGCTTTGCCCAAGTCTACACCACATCCAGTAGTACATAGTACATACCTACACCATAATATAATAGATGGTGTATGAGACACCATCACTTTTAACTGATATAAATTTAATCACAGTTTTACTGGCGGTGTTAAGAAAACTGTACGCAAACACATTATTTAAGGTGTGTAAATAACTACAGTATGATGTTTTTCAGCAACTTGTTCAAATATGCTTTCTATGTAACAGGACAGTTCCGACCCCGTTACGAGTGTTTTCGTGATTCTGCCACCCAAAACTGTATTGGAACACGTTGGCACCTCTATCCCGTTTATAAAAATACACTGCGTATTTTGTCAGTGGATTGTTTTAAAAAAATGTCATAAAATATATGTCATATCTTATCAGTGGATTGTTTTATAAAAAATGTCATTAAATATATCTTATCAGTGGATTGTTTTATAAAAATATAGAATATATGTCGTATCTTATCAGTGGAGTGTTTTATAAAAATGTCTTAAAATATCTGTCGTATCTTATCAGTGGATTATTTTATAAAAAATGTCATAAAATGTATGTCGTAACTTATCAGTGGATTATGTTATAAAAAATTGTCGTAAAACATATATCATATATTATCAGTGGATTATTTTGCGTATACTATATTTCGTTCTGATGCCGTATGCCATTATTTGAGTAGTTCTTGCCTTTATTTGCCGAATTCTTACCGGGACGAGTGCCATGATTGGAACAAACTGGGGAAAATTAAACTGTTTAACTGATTTGTAAGACAGAACATGGAGCCGCGTAGCGATGAAAAAGGGAATCACGCAGCCTCGGGGGAGTCGTCACCACACGTTAAAACTGTGACGGTTAGGACCGTCCGGGAATAGGAGGCCCCTGGCTGCACGCTCAAATTAACAAGGTTGTTAAGATAGAAATGGAAAATATTAAGTTTACCTAGCTTTAGCTGTATACTGAGCAATGGTCATGGATAACAACAAGTCGTAACCAGCTGAATTACACGTACGGTAGCTTTCGAGATTGCAAAGGACGACGGATGTCGGGTTAATTTGATGGCCCGTAACCGTCTAGTATTCTATGATCCGGGAAAATAACCGGAGCATGTTGATAGAACATTGTGAGGACTAATGTCGGAAACCAAATCTCCCCGGACAATGCCAAAACCTCGCTCGTAAAATACAAAGATAATCGCTACTCACTCCAGGTTGGGTTGTCAAGACAGCAACAGGACTATTGCTTTTCATATACTTATAACATACTATACATATGTGTGTATGTGCCTCACTGTGTATTAACCATTCAGCCATCGGAATATAGAAACATCGACAACTAAGTCGATAATAACTCAACTGTACAACAGTGCAGTTGAGACACTGCGACACTGCAGTGTATTAAGGCAATATGATGAGCGTTAGGGAGAGTCATTCAATGAGAAAAGAAAAGACGTAGACGCGTCCGGGGCCGACCGCTGCGTGCTGCCTCGCCTAGTACAACCCCCTCAGGCCAGGACACAGGACCGAATACTTGATCGGCAGGGCGCACACTGCCTGTGTGATGCACCCCCACCATACCTCCTACGGAATAGGCCGCGGAGTCAAAATAATTTCGTACCACCAGGCTCATCCCTGATGAGGGCAGCCCAGAAATTGTCTAGGAGATCGCATTGGGCTATATTCACGCCACGACCTTCCCCCACCGTCCCAAATCTGATGAATTACTCAACCCCCCTCTTCTGTGGTTCCCCCTTTCGGTCAGTCGTACGACAAAGCCAGCAACAACAGACCACAAAACAAAGCAGACCAAAAAAAAAACCCACGGCCAAGCACACACGAACGAAACACGAAAGCACACCCAGCGAAGAACAAGCACAACACGCAACCCAAACCAACCACAACAAAAAAAAAAAAAAAAAAAAAAATACAAAAATACAAAGACACAAAACACACAAAAAAACAAACAGCCAAAAAAGACAAAAAAACAACAAAACCCCCAGAAAAAAAAAAAAAAAAAACCCCTCTGATAGGCAAATTCACCCAGGACTATAAAATGAATCTACTTGTAGGCATTACAGCGAGTGAATCGGTAGGATAAAAATGGTGACACCTTTAGGAGTACACATCGCCGGAGTTGCCTTGAGTAGTAATCAGAGCGTGTTTTTGGTGTTGCCAAGGTAGAGCTCGCATAGTCAAGTCCTGTCGCCGTTCTTTCCCTTAACCCCGTCTAATGTCCGTCAACGCGTGTCTGAGATAGCACGCTAAGGAGCATTTTCTGAAGCACGCTAGGGCCCCTGCTTCATGCGCCCCATAGCTGAAGAATTGCTAGCTAGCATTGAGACGAAGTAGGGATAACCGCCCCTAGTCCGCGAACTGTCGGATATCTGCACGCTCCGCCCCTGTTCTCCTTTTGACGCCCTATACCCCATCGCGTATTGAACCGACGCGACAGCTGCGAGTTACTACTAGGCTCCCCCGACTTGACTCGCTTAGTCCGCCTCGATAGCCGATAGAAAACACTCGTCCCGACAATAAACTTCGAACATGTAAATAAACTTTGTATCATGAGCACCGAGTACAGTCTTAATTCATACCGAGACGATAGGAGCTTGCTGGTTTGTCCGCTCGAACGAGTAGGCACTGCTCGCCACGGCTTGTGGGCGAGAATGTCCCGAGCGCAGGATGTCCTGTCATTCTTGTTTAAGTAATTGAATAAAGGAGTAAAAGTTTCAGAAGTCAGCTCGCGAATCCCACCCACATTTCCGCTAGTTCGAAAATTCACTAGCGACTTCCCCATACATTTCGCCTCAACTAGACAGAAGTTTTACATTAGTCTAGTCGTGAATACTCAAACCTAAATTCATTAACAAAACACGCCACGCCGTTGACTTTCCGGCACTAAACTCTCAGGGCTTGTCGGAAACCTGTGGGGGTCACATAGGCTACAATGCTCTAGCACGGAGCATAACAGCACCTTAATTAGGCAAAACCACTTGAGTTTCAATTTTCTAGGGCAATTTTCATCTTTTACTCCAGCGTTTAACACAACTAAATTGAACTAAACAACTTCCGATGAGTCTAAGATAGGGAATAACGGGTAAGACCTGCGAACAGGTGTCGGTGCTAGGCTCCCTGGGGCACCTCAGGAATCATACCGGAAACTAGACACGTGCGCAACCATTTGGGCGGGGTCCGAACACACCCCGGAAGCGCGCTTGCGGTCTGCTAAGCTCCGTAGCTTCTTGGATCTGACCAAAATAGAGACAAAATTTCAGCAATTCAAGGTCCTCCCTTGAGGTTACGATAGCCGGGTTCGTATGGGCATGGTGTTAGGAAGTTGCGCCATGCAGCTGCGTCCCGTTATTACATCTATACCATTACCAACAGTAGAGTATCTATGTATACTATCTTACACTGCTATCAAAAATACTATGGTCTTCACGACACCATATAACTAATGGTAGCAGAGGCATCCAGGGTGAAAAAATTTGACATGGAGGACCTTTATAACATAAGTGCAACATAAATTTGTTTTGTGCTGCTATTTTCTACATATTATCAGGGCCATAACGCATTCACGTATATTGATAATTTGATATTTAATGTGGCATATGATCTCGCAGCTCCTGAAAATTTTTCCTTACTGAAAATATTTCAGTTTTAGCTTCTCGTCGCTGTGTGAGTTCGTCTGTACAATAGTTTTCGGAAAATGAATTTTCAGTTAATCTTAATCATATTTAAAGACGGTAACTTCATGCTTGTCTAGTCACAGCATTTGCTTTATTGCATATCTTTATAATTGTAAGTACACACAACTTCCACAGCAAAATTAATGATAAACGGATTAGCAACGATTTTATACCTTACGTGTTTGAGTAACACGCTTTTGGGAGATGTTACAAATCAAATAGCATACATGCCGTTGGGGCTCAGGAGGCTAGAGTCTCCAAAGCCCTGGTCTACCCCGTGCGGCACCGCTCGCCTGGTGCTCCCCACCTCCTACTCCCCGTGGGCGCCGAAAGCGCGCGGAAAATTGTAGCAAAAAAGGTAAATATATGATTAAAATTAGCATAAATATGGTGAAATCCGCAGAAATGGGTCCTCGTAAGAGGGGGCCCGCTTTTTTCAGCACCTCGTTGGAAGACCAGTACGGAGAGCCTGTACCCCTTCTAAGACGACCTCCCACTCCCGCTCTGTTCCCAGATAACACCACCCCAAAATCCTCGGAGCGTCAGCGTGCATGAAATATTATCGTTTATCGAATCAGTGCTAAACATCCGCCGTAAGTTATAACTTTCATCAACATCATTACATAGTCACTATTATCAAGAAAACAATGTTTGAGTGCACATATGTTGATTTTCGTATTATGCACAGACAAGCGCTTCGATGCAATGAGTGAAATTAATACTGTTGTATGTTTGCCTGGAATTTCACCATGCCTGGATGTTTCTTCAAAGACTTTGTTGCAGCGGAAGACAAGCAGAGTTGTAGCCAAATTTTTGCTGCAAAATGGTATGTCGTTTCTTGTTCTTTTAGAATTCATTTATATATCTGATATTGAATTGTACCTTACATTGGCATTAAAGAGCTGCGATATTTTGATCATTTGTCAATATAATATTGTTCATACTGAACGAAATACAAACATACTATCTTGATCTAAGTTAACCCCACTGTTATAACCATGTATATCAGGATAAACTCTCTTCAGGTAAAGGTATACAGTATTTTGTGATTTCAGCTGCAGCTGTCAGCAAGATTAATTTTCGATTTTGAAACTGCAGCATAGGCGTAGAACATCAAAAATAGCATAGCATGCATTTAACTTCCGCCCATAAAAGTTACATTGCTTCACGACGTACTGCCCTAAAAACCAGAGTAAAGCGCGACAAGCCTGTCTTACCACCTGCTTCCTTCCGTTACGTGTATTTGTATATCTCATACATGCTCAAATGAGTAGAGAGGGGATTGTTCTCGCTGAAGCTCGGATACCCTCGGACCGAGCGGCGATCCCATTCTGGCAAGCAGCCCGCCCCTCTACCATAAGGCACCGCACTCGCCGCAACCCCCTGCGGCGGAAAATTTTTTCAATAACTGCCAAAAATGGGAGGGAAATGTAAAATTGAGGAAATGGGCAAAATTCGGCGAAAAAATTGCAAAGAATAGGAAAAATTTTAAGTCCCACTGACCTCACCACCCCCATACAACCGGCTGATCTCCGCCTGGATAGGCTGAAGGCCCCCGGGAAGCACTGCTACCCCTCCGGTACCTCGGACCTCGTGTATGAATCAATTTTGTATCTAATCACATATGACTGTCTGAAATAAAAAATAAAATACCAATTTTGTAATTATCATGATTGCTTAGATACACACAGCTTCATATAAATTATCTGTAATGCAACAAAAAGAGACGAATCAAATCTGTATCGATTGTCGTGTAGCCCATAGCAACTCAGAGATGATATCAATACAGTACAATAGATAAATGTATAAACAATGATGATATCATGGAAAATAGATGATGCTACACACCTAGCTAGCTTGTTTTAGATGTAATAGTCGCTTGTTTTTCCATTGTTCACATTTTGTTCCTATCTTCTGCGCTCTTCTAGAAGTATTATATACATAAAATATACTTACACTTTATTATATATTATTTAATACAGTATTATTACTCAATTCTTGGCAACAGTTGATACATCGGTACGTGGTCGTTACCTTGCGTTGAAAGTATTCAATTGCGTCATAAGCTAAATTGTCATTGCATTAATTTATGCACATCTGTTTTGTTCACTGCTCTAATACCGGTCATCACTGTTGTAGACGTCAGGATAATATAAAATTTTTAGTACTACAGCTGTAAATATTACTAGTAATGTTGTTAAACGGCTATCATAACTGATTTTATCAAATTATTTATTTAAATTATATATGCAATTTTTTGACTCGCAAAATTTATTTTACTATGTGGTTCTCGAGATTGATGATTGTTACGTAACAGCTGTAAGATGCATGTCCCAGACGCATAATAAATGTGATGGCAGAATTGTGTGCTGAAGTGAAACAGACTTCACAAAACAGCTCCAAAAACAACATGTACAGATTGGGGGTTGAACGCAGGACTTCCACAGCTGCAGCACATCGTCTTATATTGCGACATGATTTCGGTTCATTCCGGCTTACTTCGCAAGAATATTGGCCCGCTACCGTTCCTTTTAATTAATATTTTCAAACACAACTGATAGCCTGCCCACTGCTTACGTACAAATGTATTTTATCACTAAAGAAACTATTACTGCCGAATCTTTTTGAAAAGGTCCGCGAGAGATCAAACAATAGAGTAGCCAGGTCTCTACCTTGCAAGATTAGCGCGCTAAACCACGCCACAGGTCACGATCAACTCACGCGGAATCTACACTATTTACGCCAGTGTAGTGAAACGTTACATTTCCATCTTCATTCAAAATTCCCACAGCAAATGATAAATAAACTAGTAGCTTATCTTAGGACAAGACATTGAAGAGCAAAAGACGCTCGTTATTGTTTATGCAGAATTTTGATAACACAATAAGGTTACTGCAGCGCTGTCTTACTACCACGACATAAATATTTTTGATAATTGTAAAACACAATGTAGACATGAGATATCTCTTAATTGCTGATGTTTCGGATATGTTAATGTTTGAGGAAAAGCGGATATCATAGCCTGGCTTGAGAAAATTTACAGTGGTATGCAACGATCTACATGTGAACAAACGTGTAGCTATCTCTACTTAATGTCATCATTACAGTCTAAATATAGAATGTTAATGTGTCAAAATTGATAACTTGTCACCAATGTCAAAATTGATAACTGTTGATGGAACAATTTTCTAAAATCGAATCAAAGTTCCTATGGCTAAGTTTCATTCACTGTGGGACAAATCCGATGAATGTGGGGCCGCTGGCCATCTGGCACATAATGGTTAAACAAGATCCTGGTAGAATATGTTTTAGTCTATCGGCAAACCACCAGGTGCCAGCACGCTATTCGGAATTGGAGTGGACAACTCAAAGTGAAGGGCTTAGTGAAGGGCCACATGTGAAAAGTGGTGGGGGACCCCTCCCTTTTCCTGCGCGACTGCAAACTTCACATTTGCTAATTATTTCTTACTGATGCGACATAAAACACGTAGCCAATTATCGGCCTGATACCGCCCTTTTCAGAAAAATATTGAATATTAATCTATTAATCGAACAAATATTAACGTCGGCATGGACCTGGAATATACATCCAACGTTAATCAAATTAAATTATCATCTTCTATACTAGAATTGAGTGTCGCATTAATTCAAAAGAGCGGCATGTTCATGTGTACACTGTTCTTTCAGTATTGTCGTATAATCTCTAACGATATCGATCGATTCCAATCGCTTTCCCGGCATTAATATATATTAGTTGGCCTTTGTCGTTTATTCAATAGAGATAGATGTAATAGATGATTGATTAAAGAGCTTTTCATTTGTTCGTCGATAAAATGTTTCTAATTAGCCGACTTGAACTGTTCTGAATTTGTTATCGGCTGCGTTACGGGCGGTTCCTTTAATAAAAGCGTTCAACGTGTAAAACTATGGGAGATTATTCAACTTGTTATAATATAAGATTATCTGAGGCCATTTGAGATATTTGTTAAATCCTGCCGAGGTCATACTATGTTTCTCGATAATGAATGAAGTTGATCAAGCTCTTGTTTTATAGCTTTTCCGCCCTATACAAGTAAGCCACTGCCAGCAACATGCGCTTTCGAATAGATTCGTTTATATTTTGATGCGGTATACAAAATTTATAAAATACCAATTATTAAAATTGGGTTTACAACAACCATTAATTCGCATAAATAGTCCTTTCCTGCGGAAGACCCGTATGATTCTAATGTTATTTTATTTATGTAGCTAATTTATTGCAAAGCTAACTAAAGCTGCTGTCACACAATCATTTTTAGGGAAAAAGTTGAGCTCAAAGTTGACTGCTATATTGTAATTATAAAATATGACAATTCAGGGTGCTTCAATATTTTGCAACGTTTTGTTAATTTTAAGGGCAATCGAACTAAGGCTGCTGTCGCACGATTATTTTTAGGTAAAAAGTTGAGCTCAAAGTTGACTGCTATATTGTAATTATAAAATATGGCAAATCAGGGTGCTTCAATTTTTTGCAACGTTTTGTTAATTTTAAGGGCAATCGAACTCTAACTGCTGTCACACGATCATTTTTAGGTAAAAAGTTGAGCTCAAATTTGACTGCCATATTGTAATTATAAAATATGGCAAATCAGGGTGCTTCAATATGTTGCAACGTTTTGTTAATTTTAAGGGCAATCGAACTAAAGCTGCTGTCACACGATCATTTTTAGGTAAAATGTTGAGTTCAAAGTTGACTGCTATATTGTAATTATAAAATATGGCAAATTAGGGTGCTTCAATATTTTGCAACGTTTTGTTAATTGTAAGATCTGATGGAATTATGTAATATGCTGCATTGAACAGTGCTAGCTTACCGATAAAGCAAAAGTGCTTTCAAATTTTGGTATATGTAATTTGAACTGCTATTTTGAGCTAAAAGTTTGATGGTGTGGACACTTTGTAAGAAGCAAGTGTAGTATTGGCCAATGCGTAGTCAAACTTATATATTACGGCTTAATAAAAATAGAAAATTCTGTAACTTTCATTAATATATAGATATGATATGTTCCCGTATTAATAGTATCATCTTAATTTGATATTCTTAATCTTTTTACTAGGATTTATATACTTTTATTAATGAGTCATGTACCCTTAGGTCAATTTATTAACTCTTCTTGATATTTCGGGAGGTTTCAATGTATTTCTAAGTTTTCTTGTATCCGAGGAAAGCAGGATGTTTTATTTGATGCAGCGCGGTGGCACACCTATTATTTTAATTTGAAACAGTGCTACGGCTCGTGCTACAGTGAGTTGTTAGAAAACTATTTTTTTGTTAAATTGACACAAATCGGATGCATTTAAATCCATTAAATAAATTACCAACATATTGCAGATATGCACCTAAAATTGACGTGCGCTAGGTACATCGAAATTTTTAAATCCATCAAATTAATTACCAGTGTACATGGATTGCGAAGGTTGCACATATTTGACGCTATAATGATCGTAAAATATATTAGGAACTTTACCTTTAAACAGACTGAGTAGATCTTTGTCATTATAACTAGATATTATGTGCCGTAACTATTATGCAAAACTCTCTGACTTCGCTGACTTTATGGCCAAAATTGGACCTGAAGCGATCGAGCGACAGAGACCCGGTCAGGGCAGCGGTTTGGGACGGTGCAATTTCGTTCCACTGGTTTATGCAAAGACAAGGTTTGAATGTGCACGGTTGTTTAAGTTACCGCTTGGCTAATACATGGAGCGAGCGACATCTTATTAACGGCGATATTGAAGTAACGGAGTGTAAGACACAGCTCAAAAAATATTGTAGCCGTGGAAGTTACTTTATTAGAGCTTCGTGGGTAAAACTTTTAAATGACTGGACGTTTCAATAATATGTTCGGCTTATTTTTAAAACGGCTTTTACAACCACAGTATAACCCATAGTAGCAGATGCGGACTGTTTACAATAAGAATCAGCTCAACAAACTCAGTCGCTGAGACATATCTGCGTCTGACCTCCAACATTGAACTCATTTTAGCAACAAAAATATATAGCTGATGGCGGATAATGTAATTCCTGAACTCACTCTTTAGAGTGTCGACATAGTCTTCGTGCCTTGACAATAATAGAATTTGTACTTAATCTTAGGCTCGGTTATTAGTGCTTGTGTGTAACGCTCCTATTCAGTGCAACAGCTTTGAAGTTTACACAAAATAAATGCCAGCCGTGCTAAACCCCGCTGAATAAAATTATTAAGCTCACCGGAAGTTTTATTGTGGTTGTTTGCAAAGCGGAAAAACCCCCGGATATCACGTTTAACCAAGAGTGAGCTTTGTCAATGCTGAGTAAATAATGAGATCGAAATCACTTAAAGGAGAGTTGTCACTACTCGCCTTTAACAATGTTTGTGGTGCTTTTATAAATGGTTTAATAAGGCTCTGGGCGGAGCGAATGACCAACGATGCAGTGAAGGCTTCGATAATGACCAACGGTACTGTGAAGACTGGGATAGTGACCAACGGTGCAGTGAAGGCTGGAATAATGACCAACGGTACAGCGAACCGTTCAGTGAAGGCTGGGATAATGACCAACGGTGCAGTGAAGGCTGGGATAATGACCAACGGTGCAGTGAAAGCTGGGATAATGACTAACGGTGCAGTGAAGGCTGGGATAATGACCAACGGTGTAGTGAAAGCTGGGATAATGACCAACGGTTCAGTGAAGGCTGGGATAATGACCAACGGTGCAGTGCAGGCCGGGCGAAAGATCAACAATGCAGTACAGGTAAGACAAAGTTTGCTGAACAGCTTGCAACTCTGATTACGTCATATGGCCTCAAATAATGGTATTCAGTTCTACATCGATCAAATTCAATGATGCTTATTAAGAAATATATACGTCATGTAATATATGTCCTGTTATGAAATAATTTTCCTATTCAAGCATTTGTCATATAAAACGGTAGTTAACCTGATAAATGTACTGAAAACTGCTATGCCATATAACGTTCTATTTTTGTTGAACCGCCGTTCTATCAATATTTTGGTAACCATATATCCAACAAACGAAAAAATTTCACTATCTTTGGTATTTCAAGCCAACTGTATGCTGCATCTGCATGACTATAATCTATAATATTGGTTGGCATTATAGGAAATGCATCATTGTTGTTGATTAATATTGGTTTTTGTACGCCGTATATATACAACCACATCACCCAATTTTACGAAGCCAATAGTAGGTTTTGTTACATATGTGTTCTGTGTTTTTGTATATGTCAAGAACGGAAGTACAATAGATTCTGACAATGTATACACCGATTTCTGTGCCGTATTTTTTACGTTCGTGTTTATTCTTTTATTACTAATGTTGATATAGTTACTGTCACGATGGATAGCTGTCAAACATAGACCTTTCGACAAGCACATGCACAGTTTTCGATGCATCATCACTAATGCATGTTTGGTGTTATCTTATTTACACCTGCTTCAGCAGCGAGGTTGTTTGCTATAATGCAGTTAAATTTCTAAGCCTCAGTTGGGTCATACGTTTTTTGTTTAACCTATGATCATTATTCCTTGTGTTCGTGTACAAATAATTACCGTTTCTCGATATGTAGATGTTAAGCTGATGTTTGCTTGCTATAGAGAGGGGTCGCAAACGGGTGGGCAAGGCCGCGCCTCCCACTTTTTACGAACAAACGGGAAAAATTAGCTGACGGGATTATAACAAAATAAATGTAAACCCTACTTGTTTTTCCGCTACCCTTTCACAATTGAATAGCTTGCGACACCCGGCTCTTGGTATATAGATTTTAGTGAAATATATAATATAAATTTCGTTTTATATACCTGTAATTTTGGAAAAAAGTGCCTATTAGTTCTAGTGTTATTCATATTATTCGCTTCAGCTTAATAACTGTTAATCATGATTATGTTAGTTGATAATTAATTAGGTCATTTTGAACTGGATACAAACAGTCGCAAATTCGCAATAAATAGAGTCTTCCAAATGCGGTGTTCTTACAAAGTAGCCTATTTTAGACATTTACACGCATTATTACATACATAGTAAATGCTCAGTAAGATCAATTTATTTCAAACCGTTATTTTACGTTGTCTAAGGCTCAGTTAATATTGATGGATAAGTTCGGCTCATTTTACAGCCTATCAGTTGAATTAATGTAATCGAAATGTAACCCTTTCAATAATAATAGGATGCTGAACGTTTTTGCATTGACGAGTGATATTTTAAGATTGACTATATTGTTGTATTTAGTATTTGACTGAGCGTAAAGAAACAAATTTTTCGCTATCGGATTGGTTAAATTATTTTTGCTTTTTAATAACACAAGCTATATACTATTACGATCATGCCTGTTGATGCTTTGTTGCACTAAATTGGGGAAAATATGCCAACAGTATTATAGAGAAAATAAGCATATCTTCCAATAATATTGCGAACAAAATCGCTCGATGTTTTATTACTCTTGTTATGTTCAACGTGAATGTGTAGTGGAGACGATCTTACCATGATTTTGTTATTATCATTCGTTCGTGAAGCATGTCTTCGCTCAGTCATATAAATACAAATACATAAATATATATAAAAATACAAATAAATGGCCGTTTTTATCTTAAATTACGATCTTACAATATTTTTGTTATTGTTGCCTTTTTATATATTTTGGTTTTAGAGCACTTTTTGCAGTATTTAGGAATTTGCTACATGAGGCGGTTCTGCACAGTTAATTTATTGAAACACTATTATTAAGGCATAGGAAGTATATATTATCCTATTTTGATCATTTTGATTTACTCTTTTACGCCAATACGCATGTTGTTCATAAGACCAATTGTGTTTTCCTTATGATACCAGCTAGTATGTCGTATGGGTTTAAAAGAAATCAGTTGGCAATGCATGAAATTTACAAGCATTTTGACATAACATCCGCACCACTTGTGATGACATCATACTTGTGTTGGTGATCTACTTCAGTCGTGAAATATACATTATGTAAGCTAGGAAATCTAAGATAATTCAGCGATTGATATTTAACCTTCAGGGCTAACATTTAGGCTGATATAATTGACTCACACTTGTTAAAACAAATATAGCTTCTAAGATAACATTGTAAAACAAGTTATTTCAAGTGGCAGATAGTTAATTGTCCATGCTTTAGCAAAAAGAAAACATGTCCAATATATAAGGGTTTAGTACCATCTTAAATGTTTGGTGTTTCTTGCGATAATATTTTTATTTTAATAACCGTATACAACAAGAGATTTGATGAAATCTTGGCTTAATGCTGCGTTTACGTTATAAGTTGGCTACCGGGTGGAAGTACAGCCTGTGTAACACGGTTAACGCTATAGTGTATAAGCCACCAACACCATATTCTAAGCAATTTTATATGGTGTCTCGGACACCATCAGCATTTATGCATAGTGTCATTGACACCGTAAATATCTGGGTAGCGGTGATGAAAGTCCTTGGGCAGGATGCCTTGTTGTTTTTTAGCTGTAGGAATTTTATGTAGTGCAAGCTTTTCCAAGCACTTCCTACGCAAAGCTTTAAACACCATGATTTATTGGATACAATCGATTAGCGCAAATATTTTCAAATTTCACTTAGCTAATTTGGATCAATTCAGGTTTTCCCTCTATAACAGAGGGGAAAACTTGGAAAGAGCACTATAGGGGAAAACTTGAATTGGACAATTTAATAAATTTAAGTGTTCCAGTCTTAACGTTAGGTCTGCAATGTTCCACTGGGAATGATCAGCAGCCCAGCAGAACCACACTACTCCATCGCCATAAGAGCCGCCCCTGGTAGCTGTGCAGATAGCCCTAGGTTAGCCCTGGAGAAGGCTGTTGGGATTAATTAGCCTTGGATAGAGCTGTTGGGATATGAAACAGCTAAACCAAAGGGACCTGTTCCGCGATATGAGCGCACAGCTGTTGGAACGCATCTTGCTGGTAGCGGTCATGCCAGCAGAATTCGTTGAGATATTCAGGCAGCATATCGCGATGTGCTTTGTTCGAATCTTCTGGCGGTTCCAGCAAGAGTCGATGTTCTACGTATTGACCCCGGTGTGCGGATTGACGAAATGTAGTTGATGATTGACCTTTCGATGGTTTAATCCAAGCGAGCTGATATTGTTATACGCTGCCATCTGGTCGGTATGCACGATTGACTCCGGACGAACAATCGCTTGGACAATTGGAAGCAGCGTCGTCGCGTCTCGTCTCTCGACCACCTCCATGTACCCACAGCCGGTGTGATGGTAGAATCCACGATGCCAAACAACCATACGTCAGACTGAGGACCACGACCACGGTGATGTTTGACCTTGTGCGCAAACTGACTTTCGTCTATCTGCACGACGGTACCAGGGCCCCCAGCCGTATAGGATGTCGCTCGCCGAGGTCACACGCATACGCCTCATTAGTCGCTCACACGCCTTTAGTTGTTCGTATTCTTAATTCTTATTACTTCAAACGCACTGAGATATTGTGGGGGAAAACTTGAAAGGAGCACTATAGGGGGAGAGGGAAACTTGAAAAGATGTTCTAGGGAGGGGGAAACTTGAATTGACCCGCTAATTTTCCCGCCTTTTTTAAACAACTGTTCAATTATAGGGTGTCGAAGACACCATAGTGTAATGTAAACGGTCTCCGCGTCACCATTACTTATGTTGCATAGTATATCCTTCCAACTACCATGTTCAATGGTATGGTCGTGATCGCACACTGACAAATCTTCCACACGGCGGGAGTTTTAAAACGTAAACGCCACATAATGTGATATGTGTCGATAAGGAGGGTGGTAGGATTGGTTACCCCTCTAAGAGCTGGGCCCATCAAAGCCATAAACTCCCTACCCCGCCGCCGCCGCGCTGTAGCAAAACTTGGTGTGACATTGGCAAAAATGTCGGGTCTATATCACCTTACACACCAGAGAACCTATCCCGACGACTTTCCCCAAGGCCGACGGTCTACCCCCAAGCCGACGGACCTTCGATACCTATGGCATAATGCTCACGTCGATTATAGGTAGATCTGTCTTAAAACCTTAGGCAACTTTATCATCACAATAAGCTCAAACTGTGCGAGCGGCATATATTTAAAATCTTCAGTCTTGTGCCGCTTAACTGTTGTACCCCTCCTCAACAAAAGTGTTGATGTAATCTTGCTCAAACGAGCACATTGATTACCTACATTTTTTAAATCTTTGCCGACTAAAGAATCATATGAATACGTATTCTAAAACTGTGTAGCAAAAGCGTAACTGCAAATTTCAAGTATGGTACCACTTAATTGGATTCTGACGGTTGTCAGCCACTGGCGTACGCAGGGGGGGGGCGCAGGGTGCGTGCGCCCCCCCATTGGAACTAGGTGGAGTTGTATTTCTATACACAAAAATACATTTTTAGCGCGCTCGCTACAATTTGGATAAATAAGTACAAATAGTAGCTAGCTAAGTTATGGAGAAATGATTCTGAGTCCACATTTTCAGTTTTTTAGAATACGTATTCCCCCCCCTCCCCCCCCCCCCCCCCTCTACCCCACTACAACCTCAAATCCAATTTACATACTTAAATTTCATTTACACTTTTTTACACATAAATTATATGATTCTTTAGTCGGCAAAGATTTAAAAAATGTAGGTAATCAATGTGCTCGTTTGAGCAAGATTACATCAACACTTTTGTTGAGGAGGGGTACAACAGTTAAGCGGCACAAGTCTGGAAGATTTCAAATATATGCCTGCTGCACAGTTTGAGCTTATGTGTGATGATAAAGTTGCCTAAGGTTTCAGGACATTATTATAATCGACGTGAGCATTATGCCATAGGTATCGACGGTCCGTCGGCTTGGGGGTAGACCGTCGGCCTTGGGGAAAGTCGTCGGGATAGGTTCTCTGGTGTGTAAGGTGATATAGACCCGACATTTTTGCCAATGTCACACCAAGTTTTGCTACAGCGCGGCGGCGGCGGGGTAGGGAGTTTATGGCTTTGATGGGCCCAGCTCTTAGAGGGGTAACCAATCCTACCACCCTCCTTATCGACACGTATCACATTATGTGGCGTTTACGTTATAAAACTCACGCCGTGTGGAAGATTTGTCAGTGTGCGATCACGACCATACCATTGAACATGGTAGTTGGAAGGATATACTATGCAACATAAGTAATGGTGACGCGGACACCGTTTACATTACACTATGGTGTCTTCGACACCCTATAATTGAACAGTTGTTTAAAAAAGGCGGGAAAATTAGCGGGTCAATTCAAGTTTCCCCCTCCCTAGAACATCTTTTCAAGTTTCCCCCTCCCCCTATAGTGCTCCTTTCAAGTTTTCCCCCACAATATCTCAGTGCGTTTGAAGTAATAAGACTTAAGAATACGAATAACTAAAGGCGTGTGAGCGAATAATGAGGCGTATGCGTGTGACCTCGGCGAGCGACATCCTATACGGCTGGTGGGTCCTGATACCGTGGTGCAGATAGACGAAAGTCAGTTTGCGCACATGGTCAAACATTACCGTGGTCGTGGTCCTCAGTCTGACGTATGGGTGTTTGGCATCGTGGATACTAGCACCACACCGGCTGTGGGTACATAGAGGTGGTCGAGAGGCGAGACGCGACAACGCTGCTTCCAATTGTCCAAGCGGTTGTTCGTCCGGAGTCAGTTGTGCACAGCGACCAGTGGGCGGCGTATAACAACGTCAGCTCGCTCGGATTAAACCATCGAAAGGTCAATCATCAACTACATTTCGTCAATCCGCACACCGGGGTCAATACGTAGAACATCGACTCTTACTGGAACCGCCAGAAGATTCGAACAAAGCACATCGCGATATGCTGCCTGAATATCTCAACGAATTCTGCTGGCATGACCGCTACCAGCAAGATGCGTTCCAACAGCTGTGCGCTCATATCGCGGAACAGGTCCCTTTGGTTTAGCTGTTTCATATCCCAACAGCTCTATCCAAGGCTAATTAATCCCAACAGCCTTCTCCAGGGCTAACCTAGGGCTATCTGCACAGCTACCAGGGGCGGCTCTTATGGCGATGGAGTAGTGTGGCACTGCTGGGCTGCTGATCATTCCCAGTGGAACATTGCAGACCTAACGTTAAGACTGGAACACTTAAATTTATTAAATTGTCCAATTCAAGTTTTCCCCTATAGTGCTCTTTCCAAGTTTTCCCCTCTGTTATAGAGGGAAAACCTGAATTGATCCAAATTAGCTAAGTGAAATTTGAAAATATTTGCGCTAATCGATTGTATCCAATAAATCATGGTGTTTAAAGCTTTGCGTAGGAAGTGCTTGGAAAGGCTTGCACTACATAAAATTCCTACAGCTAAAAAACAACAAGGCATCCTGCCCAAGGACTTTCATCACCGCTACCCAGATATTTACGGTGTCAATGACACTATGCATAAATATAGCATGGTCTTCGAACACCATAAAAAATTGTTTAGAATATGGTGTTGGTAGCTTTATACATTATAGCGTTAACCGTGTTACACAGGCTGTACTTCCACCCGGTAGCCAACTTATAACGTAAACGCAGCATTAAGCCAAGATTTCATCAAATCTCTTGTTGTATACGGTTATTAAAATAAAAATATTATCGCAAGAAACACCAAACATTTAGGATGGTACTAAACCCTTATATATTGGACGTCTTTTCTTTTTGCTAAAGCAGTGGACAATTAACTATCTGCCACTTGAAATAATTTTTTTTACAATGTTATCTTAGAAGCTATATTTGTTTTAACAAGTGTGAGTCAATTATATCAGCCTAAATGTTAGCCCTGAAGGTTAAATATCAATCGCTGAATTTTTTTAGATTTCCTAGCTTACATAATGTATTTCACGACTGGAAGTAGATCACCAACACAAGTATGATGTCATCACAAGTGGTGCGGATGTTATGTCAAAAATGCTGTAAATTTCATGCATTGCCAACTGATTTCTTTTAAACCCATACGACATACTAGCTGGTATCATAAGGAAAACACAATTGGTCTTATGAACAACATGCGTATTGGCGTAAAAGAGTAAATCAAAATGATCAAAATAGGATAATATATACTTCCTATGCCTTAATAATAGTGTTTCAATAAATTAACTGTGCAGAACCGCCTCATGTAGTAAATTCCTAAATACTGCAAAAAGTGCTCTGAAACCAAAATATATAAAAAGGCAACAATAACAAAAATATTGTACGATCGTAATTTAAGATAAAAACGGCCATTTATTTGTATTTTTATATATATTTATGTATTTGTATTTATATGACTGAGCGAAGACATGCTTCACGAACGAATGATAATAACAAAATCATGGTAAGATCGTCTCCACTACACATTCACGTTGAACATAACCAAGAGTAATAAAACATCGAGCGATTTTATTCGCAATATTATTGGAAGATATGCTTATTTTCTCTATAATACTGTCGGCTTATTTTCCCAATTTAGTGCAACAAGGCATCAACAGGCATGATCGTAATAGTATATAGCTTGTGTTATTAAAAAGCAAAAATAATTTAACCAATCCGATAGCGAAAAATTTGTTTCTTTACGCTCAGTCAAATACTAAATACAACAATATAGTCAATCTTAAAATATCACTCGTCAATGCAAAAAACGTTCAGCAGCCTATTATTATTGAAAGGGTTACATTTCGATTACATTAATTCAACTGATAGGCTGTAAAATGAGCCGAACTTATCCATCAATATTAACTGCGCCTTAGACAACGTAAAATAACGGTTTGAAATAAATTGATCTTACTGAGCATTTACTATGTATGTAATAATGCGTGTAAATGTCTAAAATAGGCTACTTTGTAAGAACACCGCATTTGGAAGACTCTATTTATTGCGAATTTGCGACTGTTTGTATCCAGTTCAAAATGACCTAATTAATTATCAACTAACATAATCATGATTAACAGTTATTAAGCTGAAGCGAATAATATGAATAACACTAAAACTAATAGGCACTTTTTTCCAAAATTACAGGTATATAAAACGAAATTTATATATTTCACTAAAATCTATATACCAAGAGCCGGGTGTCGCAAGCTATTCAATTGTGAAAGGGTAGCGGAAAAACAAGTAGGGTTTACATTTATTTTGTTATAATCCCGTCAGCTAATTTTTCCCGTTTGTTCGTAAAAAGTGGGAGGCGCGGCCTTGCCCACCCGTTTGCGACCCCTCTCTATAGCAAGCAAACATCAGCTTAACATCTACATATCGAGAAACGGTAATTATTTGTACACGAACACAAGGAATAATGATCATAGGTTAAACAAAAAACGTATGACCCAACTGAGGCTTAGAAATTTAACTGCATTATAGCAAACAACCTCGCTGCTGAAGCAGGTGTAAATAAGATAACACCAAACATGCATTAGTGATGATGCATCGAAAACTGTGCATGTGCTTGTCGAAAGGTCTAATGTTTGAACAGCTATCCATCGTGACAGTAACTATATCAACATTAGTAATAAAAGAATAAACACGAACGTAAAAATACGGCACAGAAATCGGTGTATACATTGTCAGAATCTATTGTACTTCGTTCTTGACATATACAAAAACACAGAACACATATGTAACAAAACCTACTATTAGTTCATATAAATTGGGTGATGTGGTTGTATATATACGGCGTACAAAAACCAATATTAATCAACAACAATGATGCATTTTCCTATAATGCCAACCAATATTATAGATTATAGTCATGCAGATGCAGCATACAGTTGGCTTGAAATACCAAAGATAGTGAAATTTTTTCGTTTGTTGGATATATGGTTCCCCAAATATTGATAGAACGGCGGTTCAACAAAAATAGAACGTTATATGGCATAGCAGTTTTCAGTACATTTATCAGGTTAACTACCTTTTTATTTGACAAATGTTTTAATAGGAAAATTATTTCATAACAGGACATATATTACATGACGTATATATTTATTTTAATAAGCATCATTGAATTTAATCGATGTAAAACTGAAAATTATTATTTGAGGCCATATAACGTAATAGAGTTGCAAGCTGTTTATCAAATTTTTTTTTACCTGTACTCTATTTTTAATCTCTCGCCCTTTCTGCACTGCACCATTGGTCATAATCCCGCCTTCACTTGAACCTTTGGTCCAAAATCCCAGCTTTCACTACACCGTTCCCAAAATTCCCAGTCATTATCCCAGCTTTCACTGCACAGTTAGTCATTATCCCAGCTTTCACTGTACCGTTCGTCATTATCCCAGCCTTCACTGCACCGTTCGTCATTATCCCAGCCTTCACTGAACCGTTCGCTGTTACCGTTCGGTCATTATTCCAGCCTTCACTGCACAGTTGGTCACTATCCCAGCCTTCACAGTACCGTTAGTCATTTATCGAAGCCTTCACTGCGTAGTTCATCATTAGCTTCGCCCAGAGCTTTATTAAACCATTTATAAAAGCACCACAAACATTGTTAAAGGAGAGTAGTGACAACTCTCCATTAAGGGATTTCGATCTCATTATTTACTCAGCAATGACAAAGCTCACTCTTGGTTAAACATGATATCCGGGGGTTTTTCCGCTTTGCAAACAACCACAATAAAACTTCCGGTGAGCTTAATAATTTTATTCAGCGGCGTTTAGCACGGCTGGCATTTATTTTGTGTAAACTTCAAAGCTGTTGCACTGAATAGGAGCGTTACACACAAGCGCTAATAACCAAGCCTAAGATTAATTACAAATTTTATTATTCTCAAGGCACGAAGACTATGTCGACACTCTACAGAGTGAGTTCAGGAATTACATTATCCGCCATCAGCTATATATTTTTGTTGCTAAAATGAGTTCAATGTTGGAGGTCAGACGCAGATATGTCTCAGCGACTGAGTTTGTTGAGCTGATTCTTATTGTAAACAGTCCGCATATGCTATTATGGGTTATACTGTAGGTTCTAAAAGCCGTTCTAAAAATAAGCCAAAAATATAATTAAAACGTCCAGTCATTTAAAAATTTTACCCACGAAGCTCTAATAAAGTAACTTCCACGGCTATAATATTTTTTGAGCTGTGTCTTACACTCAGTTACTTCAATATCGCCGTTAATAAGATATCGCTCGCTACCATGTTTTAGCCAAGCGGTAATTTAAACAACCATGCACATTCAAACCTTGTATTTGCATAAACCAGTGGAACGAAATTGCACCGTCCCAAACCGACTGCCCTGACCGGGTCTCTGTAGCTCGATCGCTTCAGGTCCAATTTTGGCCATAATGTCAGCGAAGTCAGAGAGTTTTGCATAATAGTTACGTCACATAATATCTAGTTATAATGACAAAGATCTACTCAGTCTGTTTGAAGGTAAAGTTCCTAATATATTTTACGAACATTATAGCGTCGAATGTGTGCAACGTTCGCAATCCATGTACACTGTTAATTAATTTGATGGATTTAAAAATTTCGATGTACCTAGCGCACGTCAATTTTAGGTGCATATCTGCAATATGTTGGTAATTTATTTTTAATGGATTTCAGTGCATCCGATTTATGTCAATTTAACAAAAAAATAGTTTTCTAACAACTCACTGTCGCACGAGCCGTAGCACTGTTTCAAATTAAAATAATAGGTGTGCCACCGCGCTGCATCGAATAGAACATCCTGTTTTCCTCGGATACAAGAAAACTTAGAAATACATTGAAACCTCCCGAAATATCAAGAAGAGTTAATAAATTGACCTAAGGGTACATGACTCATTAATAAAAGTATATAAATCCTAGTAAAAAGATTAAGAATATCAAATCAAGATGATACTATTAATACGGGAACATATCATCTCTCTATATTAATGAAAGTTACAGAATTTTCTATTTTTATTAAGCCGTAATATATAAGTTTAACTACGCATTGGCCAATACTACACTTGCTTCTTACAAAGTGTCCACACCATCAAACTTTTAGCTCAAAATAGCAGTTCAAATTACATATACCAAAATTTGAAAGCGCTTTTGCTTTATCGGTAAGCTAGCACTGTTCAATGCAGCATATTACATAATTCCATTAAATTTTACAATTAACAAAACGTTCCAAAATATTGAAGCACCCTAATTTGCCATATTTTATAATTACAATATAGCAGTCAACTTTGAACTCAACATTTTACCTAAAAATGATCGTGTGACAGCAGCTTTAGTTCGATTGCCCTTAAAATTAACAAAGCTTTGCAACATATAGAAGCACCTTGATTTGCATATTTTATAATTACACTATGGCAGTCAAATTCAAGCTCAACTTTTTACCTAAAAATAATCGTATGACAGCAGTTAGAGTTCAATTGTCCTTGAAATTAACAAAACATTCCAAAAGATTAAAGCACCATCAATTGCCATCTTTTATAATTACAATCTAGCAGTCAACTTTGAGCTCAACTTTTTACCTAAAAATAATAATGCGACAACAGCCTTAGTTCGATTGCCCTTAAAATTAACAAAACGTTGCAAAATATTGAAGCACCCTCAATTGTCATATTTTTATAATTACAATATAGCAGTCAACTTTGAGCTCAACTTTTTCCCTAAAAATGATTGTATGACAGCAGCTTTAGTTAGTTTTGTAATAACGATCTCCTATATAAATAAAATAACATTTAAAATCATCCAGGTCTTCCACAGGAAAGGACTATTTATGCGAATTAATGGTTGTTGTAAACCCAATTTTAATAATTGGTATTTTATAAATTTTGTATACAGTGAAAAAAAATATAAACGAATCTATTCAAAAGCGCATGTTGCTGGCAGTGGCTTACTTGTATCAGGCGGAAAACTTGTTGAGAAAACAAGAGCTTGATCAACTTCATTTCGTCTCGAGAAACATGGCGTATGACGTTGGCAGGAATCCCAAAATACCTCAAATGGCCTCAGATAATCTTATATTATAACAAGTTGAATAATTTCCCATAGTTTTTACACGTTGAACGCTTTTATTAAAGGAACCACCCGTAACGCACACAATAACAAATTCAGAACAGTTCAAGTCGGCTAATTAGAAACATTTTATCAACAAACAAATGAAAAGTTATTTAATCAATACAAAAAATACATCTATATCTATTGAATAAACGACAAAGGCCAACTCATATACTGTTAATGCCAAGAAAACAATTAGAAACAATGGATATAGTTACAGGTTATTCAAGCAATAGCTGAAAGAACGAGTGTTACACATGAACATGCCGCTCTTCGAATTAATGCGACACTCAATTCTAGTATAGAAGATGATAATTTAATTCATAATCTTCAATGTATGTTCCAGTTGCATGCCGACGTTAATATTTATTCGATTAATAGATTAATATTCAATATTTTTCTGAAAAGGGCGGTATCAGGCCGATAATTGGCTACGTGTTTTATGTCGCATGAGTAAGAAATAATTAGCAAATGTGAAGTTTGCAGTCAGCCAGGAAAAGGGAGGGGTCCTCCACCACTTTTCCCATGTAGCCTTGGCTAACCCCTCCCACTAAGTTATCCACCTGCACGGATTAAATAGCGTGCTGGCACCTGGTGGTTTGCCGATAGACTAAAACATATTCTACCAGGATCTTGTTTAACCATTATGTGCCAGATGGCCAGCGGCCCCACATTCGGATTTGTCCCACAGTGAATGAAACTTAGCCATAGGAACTTTGATTCGAATTTTAGAAAATTGTTCCATCACCAGTTATCAATTTTGACATTGAGATTGACCAACTTTATCAATTTTGACACATTAACATTCTATATTTAGACTGTAATGATGACATTAAGTAAAAATTGCTAAAAGATTGTTGGCATGTTAATCAAACCATAAAAGTGCATAAATTTTCTCAAGCCGGGTTGTGATATCCGCTTTATCTTCAAACATTAACATATCCGAAACATCAGCAATTAATATCTCATGTCTACATTGTGTTTTTCAATTATCAAAAATCTTATGTCCATTGGTCATAATACCGTAACGCTGTCAGTAACCTTATTGTGTTATCAAAATTCTGCATAAACAATAACGAGCGTCTTTTGCTCTTAAATGTGATCTATAAGGATGAGCTCCTCGTTTATTTATCATTTCATATCACAACACTGAGATGAAGATGGAAATGTAACGTTTCACTACACTGGCGTAAATAGTGTAGATTCCGCGTGAGTTGATCGTGACCTGTGGTGTGGTTTAGCGCGCTAATCTTGCAAGTAGAGACATGGCTACTCTATTGTTTGATCTCTCGCGGACCTTTTCAAAAAGATTCGGCAGTAATAGTTTCTTTAGTGATAAAATACATTTGTACGTAAGCAGTGGGCAGGCTATCAGTTGTGTTTGAAAATATTAATTAAAAGGAACGGTAGCGGCCAATATTTTATGCGAAGTAAGCCGGAATGAAGTTCAAAATAGTGTCCAAATATAAGACGATGTGCTGCAGCTGTGGGAACCCATTTCATTTCCAACACCAATATACATGTTATTTTCAACCCAGCTCTTATTTCTGAACAAGGTATCAGCTAGAACAGCGATTATTGCCATCACATTTATTATGCGTCTGGGACATGCATCTTACAGCTGTTACGTAACAATCATCAATCTCGAGAACCACATAGTAAAATAAATTTTGCGAGTCAAAAAATTGCATATATAATTTAAATAAATAATTTGATAAAGTAATTATGATAGCCGTTTAACGACATTACTAGTAATATTTGCAGCTGTAGTACTAAAAATTTTATATTATCCTGACGTCTACAACAGTGATGACCGGTATTAGAGCAGTGAACAAAGCAATGTACATAAATTTAATAAATAAACAGATTCCTTATTGGCGCAATTGAACTACTTCAACGTAAGGTAACGACCACGTCCGATAATCAACTGTCCCCGAGAATTGAGTAATAATACTGTATTAAATAATATATAATAAAGTGTCATCTATTTTTATGTATATAATACTTCTAGAAGAGCGCAGAAGATAGGAACAAATGAAACAATGGAAAAACGAGCGATTATCTAAACAACTACATTAAGTGTGGCGTAATTTTTAATTGGTGTTTTCATCATTGTTTATACATTTATCTATTGTACTGTATTGATATCATCTCTAGTTTTTACTGGCTACACGACAATAAATACATTTTGGTTTCATCTTTTTCTGTTGCATTACAGATAATTTATATGAACCTGCTGCGAAAAAAAGCGATCATGATAATTACAAAATTGGTATTTTATTTTTTATTTCAGACAGTCATATGTGATTATTCGATACAAAATTGATTGATTTTTTTTTTCCAAAGTTCCAGGACTGGTAGTAAATATTACAAGTAAAATTCGGGCTATGCTGGCGAAAAATCAGCCGGTTGTAGGGGGGTGGTGAGGTCAGTGGGACTTAAAATTTTTCCTATTCTTTGCAATTTTTTCGCCGAATTTTTTTGCCCATTTCCTTCAATTTTACATTTTTTTCCCATTTTTGGCAGTTATTGTTAAAAAATTTTGCACCGCAGGGGGTTGCGGCGAGTGCGGTGCCTTATGGTAGAGGGGCGGGCTGCTTGCCGGAATCAAATGGCACAGCTGGGTGCAAGGGTATCCAATCTTCGGCGATGAAAAATGGCCTCTAAACTGGTTGGAGCATGTATGAAAAAGACAAATACACGTAACGGAAGGAAGCAGGTGGTAAGACAGGCTTGTCGCGCTTTTCTCTGGTTTTTAGGGCAGTACGTCGTGAAGCAATGTAACTTTTTATCGGCGGAAGTTCAAATGCGTGCTATGCTTTTTTTGATGTTACTACGCCGCTATGCTGCAGTTTCAAAAATCGAAAATTAATCTTGCTGACAGCTGCAGCTGAAATCACAAAATACTGTATACCTTTACCTAAAAAAGAGTTTATCCTGATATAAATAGTGGTTATCACAAAAAAAATAATTTAGTCTGATCAAGATAGTATGTTTGTATTTCGTTAGGTATGAAGAACAAAATATTATCAAATGATCAAAATATCGCAGCTCTTTAATGCCAATGTAAGGTACAATTCAATATCAGATATATAAATGAATTCTAAAAGAACAAGAAACGACATACCATTTTGCAGCAAAAATTTGGCTACAACTCTGTTTGTCTTCCGCTGCAACAAAGTCTTTGAAGAAAAATCCAGGCATGGTGAAATTCCAGGCAAACATACAACAGTATTAATTTCACTCATTGCATCGAATCCCTTGTCTGTGCATAATACGAAAATCAACATATGTGCACTCAAACATTGTTTTCTTGATAACAGTGACTATGTAATGATGTTGATGAAAATTATAACTTACGGCGAATGTTTAGCACTGATTCGATAAACGATAATATTTCATGCATTCTGACGCTCCGAGGATTTTGGGGTGGTGTTAGCTGGGAACAGAGCGGGAGTGGGAGGTGGTCTTAGAAGGGGGTACAGGCTCTCCGTGCTGGTCTTCCAACGAGGTGCTCAAAAAAGCGGGCCTCCTCTTACGAGGACCCATTTCTGCGGATTTTACCATATTTATGCTAATTTTAATCATATATTTACCTTTTTTGCTACAATTTTCCGCGCGCTTTCGGCGCCCACGGGGAGTAGGAGGTGGGGAGCACCAGCAACGGGTGCCGCACAGTTACCCTTGCGGGGTGAAGCAGCTTTGAAAAAATTAAACTAATGACCCCCAACGGCGTGTAAAATACTTGAAAATATAACATCTTCCCCCAAAAGCGTGTTACTCAAACACGTAAGGTATAAAATCGTTGCTAATCCGTTTATCGTTTCATTTAATATAAAAAAGTATATATTTAAGGGTATAAAGATATGCAATAAAGCAAATAATACAACTAGACAACGTAAAAAGTTTACATCTTTAAATATGATTAAGATTAACTGAAAATTCATTTTCCGAAAACCATTGTACAGACGAACTCACACAGCGACAAGAAGCTAAAACTGAAATATTTTCACTAAGGAAAAATTTTCAGGAGCTAAGAAATCATATGCCGCATTAAATATCAAATTATCAATATACGTGAATGCGTTATGGCCCTGATAATATGTAGAAAAATGGCGGCGCGAAAGCAAAGGTATGTTGCACTTATCTGACAGGGCGTCATATGTCAATCTTACTTCTCCCTGAATGTCTATTCGATCACCAGTTATATGGTGTCGTGAAGACCATAGTATTTTTGATAGCAGTGCAATGTAGTATACATCAATACCCTACACCTGGTAATGGTCAAGATGTTAATAACCGGACACAGCTGCATAACGTACTTCCTAACCACCCCCATACAAACCCGGCTATCGTAACCTATCAAGGGAGGACCTTGAACTGCTCTAAGTTTGTTTTTATTTTCGTCAGATGTAGAGGAAGCCGACCGAGCTAGGCACACCGCAAGCGCGTTTTTGGGGTGTGTTCGGACCCCGCCCAAATGGTTGCACACTTATCTACGTTTTCAGTATGTTTTTTGAGCTGCCCCAGGCAGCCTGGCGCCAGCGCCTGTGTTCGCAGGTCTTACCCGTTATTCCCCTCTTTAGACTCATCGGAAGTTGTTTAGTTCAATTTAGTTGTGTTAAACGCTGGAGTAAAAGATGAAAATTGCCCTAGAAAATTGAAACTCAAGTGGTTTTGCCTAATTAAGGTCCTGTTATGCTCCGTGCTAGAGCATTGTAGCCTATGTGACCCCCACAGGTTTCCGACAAGCCCTGAGAGTTTAGTGCCGCAAAGTCAACGGCGTGGCCTGTTTTGTTAATGAATTTAGGTTCGAGTATTTACGACTAGACTAATGTAACTTCTGTCTAGCTGAAGCGAAATGTATGGGGAACCCCTAGTGAACTTTTCGAGCTAGCGGAAATGTGGGTGCGATTCGCGAGCTGACTTCTGAAACTTTTACTCTTTGATTCAATTAGTTAAACAAGAATGACAGGACATCCTCCGCGTCAATGCTCGGGACATTCTCGCCCACAAGCCCGTAGCGCGCAGTGCCAATCGTTCGAGCGGACGGGATTCCGGCGAGCTCCTCTGGTACTAGATATGGAGTAGGGGTCTGTACTCGGTGCTCATGGTCAGGAGTTTATTTACATGTTCGAACTTTATTGTCAGGACAAGTGTTGTCGACCCGCTATAAAGGCGGACTAAGCGAGTCAAGTCGAGAGACCTCGTCGTAACTCGCAGCTGTCGCGTCGGGCTCGAATTGTGTGTGCGCGATGGGGTATAGGGCGTCAAAAGGAGAACAGGGGCGGAGCGTGCAGATATCCGACAGTTCGCGAACTCACCGGCGGTTGTCCCTTCTTCGTCTCGATGCTCCGCTGACCGATCTTCTTCAGCTCCGCGGGGCGTGAAGCAGGGGCCTCCACGTAGCTCAGAAAATGCTCCTTCGCGCTGTTCTGTCAGACACTCCTCGACGGACATTAGACGGGGTTAAGGGAAGAGACCAGCAACAGGACTTGACTATGCGAGCTCTACATTGGCAACACCAAACACACTCTGATTACTACTCAAGGCAACTCCGGCGATGTGTCCTCCTAAAGGTGTCACCATTTTTTATCCTACCGGATTCACTGGCTATAATGTCCTTACCGTCGATTCATTTTATAGTCCTGGGTGACTTTGCCTATAAGGATCTACAACTCGAAAGGGGGGCCGCAGAGGAGTTGGAGTGGTAGTCAGATTTGGACGATCGGGGAAGGTCGTGGCGTGAATATAGCCCAATGCGGCAAAT
>JASANE010001277.1:0-52403 GCA_030248225.1 Trileptium ribeirensis
ATGAGCAAAATTTGACTAAGATATCTACACTGACTATCGAGTTACGGTAAGTAACTGGCCTGTCCACAGTGGGGCGGGTGGGGGGGACCCCCACTTTCCAAATCCCCCATGTTCGTGACATTTTCCCCCATGTCCGTCCCCCCACTCGGCCGAAACCCACATTTTCACTAATTCCAAAAATTTTTATGTCCAAAAATTTATGTTTTTAGGTTGCAAATTGCTTTTTGAACATTAATTACTACTATTTATAATGCTAAAATATCGTTTTAGCTTGAAAATACGTTCACGGTAGTAAAAAGGCATGAAAATATTTTGTATTTTTAAGCAAAATTTATCCCCCACTTTTAATTTTCCCACGGGAATGAACATGGGGCCCCCGAAGTTCCCCAAATTTTTCGGAGTGCTGTGTACAGGCCAGAGTAAAGCGTTTTTTGGGCCCTTCTGGACAGAACGAGCCAATCAGACCCGCTTTTTTCGTCGGAAAATGTTAGAATCAGGCTTGGCGCATATCTAAAGGGCACAACTAGAGATTTGAAGTTTTCAAATGAGCTATCGTGCTAATCAATTCGCCCAGTCAAAGTTGAATTATGTGTGTCAGCCAAAAATACCGAAAGACACAATCTAAATTTGCCAGTAAGAAGTTTCCGCAAACCTCGTTTTACCCAGTCACTACTCACAATTCAATTATTTTACAGCAACTGTATTGTGGCTTTCGAGTAGCAAATTTAAGTTGCCTTGGTCAGCAGGGCATTTCCATCCATAAAGTGTGTATATATTTCTCTTACGTGTGAAAGAAACCCAATGGGGTCGCCATGAAATGCCGAGTTTCACTAGGGACACTTCCTGAACATATAGCGGTATTATGATTCTAAACCAAAACTTACATTGTCTTTATTTGTAAACGACCATATCCCGAACACCAGCTGAGCAAGTAGGAGAGCGATCAGGAGTCCGACATACTGAAATAAACAATGTATGTGTAAAAATTAGTATAGTTTTGACGAACAAACACGCTAATGTCGTCAGCTACACGGTTGTGAACAAGAATATTGTTTGGGTGTGCCGAAGATTTGGGTTGTATTTTCACCAATTATAGAATCATTTTGTTCATAGCCAGACCACAGGCCCGAATAACACTGGAAATGTGCTCCAGGAACAAAATATTAATGTGAATTCGTATACGGAAATCTAGGTAATACAGATGCAGTACACACTAGTCGATGTGTGATCAATGTAAATTCAGGGTTTTTCAGTGTCGTCAACTTAAAAATTTAGAGCCTTAATGTACATCACCGTGACGGAGTGTATCCAATATACTGGTCGTTTCAAATAAAATATGTTCAATAATCTATAATAGTTTTCATTGATTCTGTAGAAATAGAGTGTAATATTCTCCAGATCAATTTGGTATTATAAATTCACGCCCTATGGTATAACTTATTGAAACTTTGGGGAGCTAGATTATATAAAATTACTAGATGTCCTCGTAAATATACCGGCATTTTATTATTGTTTAAATGCGGCTGAAACATAATCAGCTATTAAGGAGTGCGGGCAGAACAATAATTGCTAATCTGAACTTAATTTTATAGGAAACCGACGACATTTAGCGTAGACTTACTGTCTGCACCACCCTTTGTACGTTAGGAAATTTACATGAGCATCCAACTTCTGACATACTTATTCACACGTTGGAACCTGCCCACTACAACCCCTGGTTCAGTACAAATCACAAAAATATTAATCTGGGACAGGCTTTAGACAAAGCTTAAACTTATTTATTTTGAGACCAAATATAAAGTATATGCTAAACACATAGGTCGTTTACGTTTAAATGCATAACTGTAGTCCGTTTGTCGTGTTGGGTGTATTTGGGTATCCGATTGCTGCATTTTACACATTTACATTATTATGTAACACTAAACGGTATAATACTTAGCTTACCGACAATAAACATAGTCGATTAAGTCGAATTGCTCCAAAACATCCAAAAAATCCGGTCACGACACAAACAACGCCAGTGACAAGAGTCAGCCATGCACCGATATACAAAATTTGAACATTGAGCTGCTCGGTTTGAAAATCGGTGGCCCGCCTAAAATATGGCAGAAGATGTATTCCAACATTCCAACGAAAATTGAAAACACAGCGTCGCTAATTCTATAAATTAATTACCTATGCTCTATGCTTGTATACAAAGTAGAACCGTAAACCAATTGCGCTTTCTTTTGGATTAATTTACGAAAATGATGAAAAATTTTGATAATTAGAATAAATTTCTGTCAACCGCTTGACATTAAGTCGTTCAAATTTGTATCAATACAAGCTCTGAATAGCTTATCCGAACGCGTACCGCTCACATTTCCGTCAGCAATGTACAAAGAAAATAGATCAAAAGATTACATTTATGTATACACGGGGAGATAGTTCAAGGAAACTCAGCTCATACGTTTGCACAAAAAGTCACATATACCAAAATTTTCGCATAATCGTACCGAGTACTAGTATCTCGCATGCGAGTGTGAAACGGAGCGAAGGTGGTTTCATTTATAAGTTGTCATTTTAAGTAATCACCTGCAACAGGTTTGTTTTATATACCACCTTAAAACCTCTGAAGCCCTAAATCAGTCGAATTCCTAAAAGTTCGTTGACCGCCATCCCATCTAAACGCGTAAAATATTAGTGCTGGTCACTATATAACAAAACCGTTGCGTTCAGCATACATAAAAAGCTCTACACATAGTATTTTGATGCCGTGTACAAAACTACTGAAGACCGACTACTACGCGACTACACTTAAGGTGATCCAACTGATTATCCTGTTTTACAATTCCCGATGTAGAATCCACATCCATTGTTACGGAACAAATAGGATATTCGATTCGGTTCATTGCTAGAGCAATCTTAGCGATTTGCATTGGGGTTATGACAATTCACTAACATTTCATAGCGTTGAAATAGGATTCATCTCTATTCGGGAACAAATTTGATACAACTGTCACGTCATATACGAAGTGATCCTATTATTTATTAATTAGTGTTCACCAACAAAACTATTGCTAATTCAAACACGACAAAAGTCTGTTCATGAACATATTTGAAATTCGCGAACAAAATCTTGTATTTTCTGACTGAAAAGAAAATGTTCGGTAACGAAAATTTTTACAAAAAACACAAAATAGGATAGTCAGCGTGGTCATTTTGAGATCAGTTGCATATATAACTGCGTATATATCTGGAAGTCGGGTTCATTCACCCTAAAACAGTGCACACGTCTGAAAAGGTACAACGTAATAGCGCTAGATTCCAGACAACCAAACCATCGTATTCAGCGTACTGAAAAACCTATAGAGACAACTTTTAATTCCTGTGCGCAATACGTCACCAAACAACCGAAGACAATGTTCTGGAAATCGGATTCATTGACCCTAACCCACTGAAATATGTACGCTGGACTCTAGATTACCAAATCATTGTATTCAGCCTTCAGAAAAACCTATATATATAGGCCATTCTTAATGCACTGTGCACAATACATAACCAATGAAATGAAAATTAACTACATTTGGAAAATCGGGTTCGTCGCCGTATAATCTCTGAAACCCCATGAAAAGGTGTAATATACGCTAGACTCTAGATAGCAAAAACTCGCGATATCGATATATGGACTGCGAAATCGAAAAGTCGCGATATATGGACTGCGAAACACTGCTACCGGTATAGCCAGATTTTGCAAAGAGTCCTTAAAACCTATTTTTTGCCATTTCGATTCGGACGATGGTGTTGGAACTGTTCGAGTTGAACTTAAGTGCACATCGTTACCACATTTGTTATCTAACAAAAATTATCGAAATCCATCCAGCCGAAGATGAGTTATGAACGGCAACGACAGGCAAAATCCACCTAGGGCCATCAGTGGAAACTCCGCTCACTTCGCTCGTTCTGTTCTTCTACTATTATCACGCTAGACTGTCACACTTACATAACATTATTTTTATCTCAGTCAAGGGAGGTCGACTCCGTTTTAGAACTACTTCAACAAGATATATTATAGTACTCGCCACAGATGACTGCCGTGCGACCAACCAACCAACTAACAAATTAAAAATTTCGAAGTAAAATTTTTTCCCTCAATTTAAACATCAATATTCTATTACCTGATACGAATACACACTGAAATCAATCCATAAGGTCACATTTTATAAGTGTTAATAAGTAAGAAACAAATAAATGTGTTTTATATTGTCAGTTAATGATGGGCAAGAATATCTGGATATTATACTCGACATCGGCATAGTCCATATATCCTAACATTGCATTTCGTAGTCAGCTTAAAAATTTTACTATTGGAAAACATCAAAACCGTGATTGGAGAATGTCGAAATGAGGTTTTTGTAGTTATGTTAATATATTTTGGCTTTGGGTGTTCAATTTTAGAGCATACCATATTTGTCTAAGGCTAAGGAGATGAAGACACTTCATTTGATGGTCTCGGATTACTGGCCAGCTGGAAACCTAGAATACTTTATTTCCAAAATAATACATACTGTGATTTTTTTTTATGTCTTTCAGCATTATGAATGTCGGTCGTTATTGGATAAGAAGGAGCCACCCTAACGTTGATTCAGATATAGATGCCAGTTCGATGTTAAAATATGTTACGAATTCGTAAGTAGGAAAGCCACAAAAAGGTGTATCAGTCTACCACCAGTAGGGTTACCTTTTCGCAACGGTTGTACGACTTTTCAAAGGTAGGCGTGTTTGTTGTCCGGGCATAGAGAAAATAGTCAGGCTTGGATAATTCTGTGAACATTTTCTTAATGTTTCCTTAACATTTCGTGTGTTTTTGAAGCAATGTGATGGTTTATTTTCGTTAAAACGAGCATCGTTAAAGCTGGATAAACGCTGATAACTTAACTGAAATTAAGTGAGAGTAACGGTATGGGTGCCGGCGAAGCAAGAAGATAGAGAAGACTAAGGTAGCTATAGCATAGAGGCTTTTAATCAAGCAGCCACTAAGGATAAACTATGTATTGCTTTTAGTAAAGCCACACTGATCAAGAGAAATATTTATTGTGTTTTTATAATACGTTTCGTTAACAGTCTGTTCTATAGTGAGAGCAGCAGAGTTGTAACTAAGGGCGCGAGACAAAATTCGTTAATTTTTGATTTGAGTCGATCATAACAGAAAAAACACTCGGCATTTGACATTTTTCGGACTTACACTTTTCTAAGAATAACAGGTTTTTGCTTTTTTTATTATCCGTCGATTTTTAGATTGCCCATATTACTGAAATCGACCTTTGATGCTGTAGGTTCTAATTATAACGGTAGTGTCATAAAACCTTGTTTAATGAATGACTCATATCGTTAATTGAACATGTTGTAATGAATTTCTTCTGTTAGTTGCATTTTAAAGCTGAAACAAGCTCGTCTTGTGGACAGAATTTTGGACGCTGTTGTCAGGTTTTGATCACACTTCTGTGAAGATCGTGCTTATGCGTTGAAATATTCAACGTTTTGACTTAGCATTGAGTTACATACGTATACGAAATGTTGTTTTTATCTGCTTTGATCTGCTCACATTTATACGTCTTGCTAACAACGACAATTTGATTGCACACCGAGGAAATACGGATAGTAATTAATACCTGGCGCCAGCGTTATCAACCTACCAATAACGAAGACAATTGCATTCACCTTCGTCATCATATTCGTCGGTATCATCCATTTATGCCCTCACAACAAATTGGCGCTGGAGAACGGAGAGTTTCCGGATGCTATCGTATACAACAACTTCGGAGTCACGCCACAGTTAGTGTTCCTAGTGCCGTCGCACTATCCTCTTCACCTCACTGTTCAAAGGCAACTTTGACAGAACTCACAAGCCATTCAGTGACGGTAATCCTCATCACGCTTTGTGATAGTCGAACGGAGAACAACAACGGTCGACGTCTCGCTCTGCTTATCGGTAAGCAACTTCTTTCTGTTACTTTTCACAACAAAATTTGGCGCAACCAGCAGGATATTGCTTCATAGCGTTCGACGATATGGCGACTACATCGCGCTCTGGGGCTATTCATCAGGCAATTGGGCCTGCAAAACACCGGCTAAACGTACGTATAGACGATGCACAACGGTTTCTTACCTTGCCTCTTCCCGATATGTCAGCGGAAACCTGCCAAATTGCAGTCGATGACATCCAGGAAATGTCGGCAAAAATCAACACTGCTATCGATACATTGGTCGCTCGTGACAAACAGTGGTTAGAGCTGATGTTCGGTTTGTCAGATACGAAGATCGCTAACGAGGAAGCTCTATATGCCGAAGTTGCATCGGATGAGAATAACGGATATCTTGCCACTATCGACGCAGCTAGGGAACTTTTATGTACTCTACAGCGACGACGTGTTGAAATGGAGCGCCGTTGTTCAAAGAAAGGAAATGCGTCAGCTCTTGCAGCAAATGATGCAGTAGATGAAAGACCCATTATGACGACAAAGCTACCTAAACTCACGCTACCAACTTTCCGCGGGGACTGTCTCGAATGGCAGAATTTTTGGGATGTTTTCAACGCCAATGTAAACCGACAATATATCAGCGGGGTCGAAAAGTTCGCGTATCTTAGAGCCCAGTTGTCTGGGACCGCACTTCATTGTATTGATGGTCTATCTATAACCGAAGCTAACTACGAGACTGCTATCAGCATCCTAAAAGACAGATTTCAAAGATCGCCCTCTCAGCTTGTCGCGGCCCTGTATAGCCAGTTGAAACGGCTGCCTCCTGCAATGGCCTCAGTCAGGTCTCTGGTTGACACATATGATAGCATCGAAAAAATATTTCGACAGCTTGCCGGTAGCGAGGAAACGGTTGAATCGAATCGATCGATGGCTCTTGATGTTTTGAGCAAGTTTCCTACAGATGTTGTTCGGGAACTAATGAAGCGATACGATGTTGGCCCTGATTCATCAATATCCGATATCCGTGGCGCCCTGCGTAGGTATATCCGTCAATCACAGGATATTGCAGATATGATCGAAGAGCTTCAACCGTTTGACGTCGTCAAAGTGAGGTCAAGACCGGATCCGGTTAACATAAAGCAATCTCATCAGAGGATGGAGCCTACGGTGCAACCGGGATGTACAAAAACATCAGCGTTTGCAGCGGCGGCAGCGTCAGCGGAACATCATGATAATAGCACGGCAACCTTGGCACCACGACCACCAAGAAATCCCTGTTATTTTTGTTCTGGCCCCCATTATAACGCCGATTGCGACAAATACGTAACAGTGGACGAACGACACGCGCGGCTGGCGGCTCTCAACCGTTGTCTACGATGTCTCCAAACGGGTCACCTGCCGAAACAATGCTCGGTTCCCCGCCAAAGAATACGGTGCTTGGTTTGCAAATCTGCAGGCCAACATTCGTCTCCCTTCTGCCCACAGCTGTTTTCAGTTGCGAACGAGCAGTCCGAAGACGATACCAAACTCCGAACCAAGCAGTCAACATTGCTAAACATTTCGGAGCATGCACTTCTTCTCACTGCCAGGACTACCGTATTTAATCCAGATGGCACCGCAAAAATGACTGCTCGTGTAATTTTTGATAGTGGTAGTCATCGAAGCTACATTACCGAAACCTGTGCGCAGGAACTTGAACTCCAAAGTACAGACGCAGAGTCATTATTCATTTCGGTTTTCGGAAGTAAGCAATCAATGTCGCTTGCATCAAACCTGATGAATCTTGGTATCATTCAACGGGACGGTTCATCGCGGGTTATTTCCGTTCATACGGTACCACTGATCACGGATTGTCATATATCTTCAGAACGTATACCCCCCACCATGTGGCTAGCCTTAAATTGATGAAACTTGATTTGGCTGATGATTTCGACAGTGCCGGTGGTTTTGTTGACATTTTAATCGGCTCCGACTACTTTTGGGAGTTTATCACTGGCGCCAGAGACCAAATGCCGTGTGGGTTGTATCTTGTGCCATCAACCCTTGGACTATTGGTGGCGGGACGATATCAAAATCATGGAACAGAACAAGACACTCCGCACGCGTCATTTCTCTGTGTAACCGAGACCGTACCAAGGACATCAATTGAATCCAGCATTCTTGCTGCAGCAACTCCAACCCTGAAACCTCAATCATGGCCCGATATTGACGAGTACTGGAGCCTCGAAACTGTCGGTATTCGCGATGATCCGGTGGTTCGCGACGATGATAGAGCATTGGACGACTTCAATAACAGCGTCGTGTTTGATGGTGAACGATATCAAGTGCGTTTTCCCCGGAAGAGCGATTTTGTAAACCTACCTCCAAACGTGGAATTAGCTGCCGGTCGTTTTCGATCCTTGAATAAACGCCTGGATACAGCCTCGCCTGATATACGTCTTAAATATCAGGAAATTATCAACGACCAGCTCACACAGGGCGTTATTGAGCGTGTGCCCGATCCTGAGATAGACGCCCGTTTCCGTCCGCATCCGGTGCACTATTTGCCTCATCACCCTGTGGTAAAAATGTCGAGTTCAACCACTAAAATCCGTATAGTCTACGATGCATCCTCCAAAACACGACGAGATAACCCATCCTTAAACGAGTGCCTCTACCGAGGCCCCGTCATCTTGCCGAACATATGCACGATTCTAATAAGATTCCGCCTTTATGACATCGTTCTCGTTGCGGATGTAGAAAAGGCTTTTCTACAGCTAGGGCTCCAGATGCCTGACAGAGATATAACGAGATTTCTGTGGAATGATCCCGATGGGACCATGATTCATTTTCGGTTTCGCCGAGTACCCTTTGGCATCATCTGTAGCCCCTTCTTACTCGGGGCCGTTATCCAATACCATTTGAAGGCGACACGCCACTGGGTAGCTGATTTGATACGTCCAAACATATATGTAGATAATATGATTTGTGGTGTCTCCGATGTGGGGGCTGCTCTTGAAGTGTATACAACTTCAAAGTCAATATTCAAAGCTGCTGGCATGAATTTGCAGCAGTGGTGTTCGAACTCCACCGAAGTTATGTCAGTCATCCCCGACACGGATGCTAGCAACAGAGACGTTAAATTGCTTGGAATGAAGTGGAATAGCATTGATGATACGATGACACTTTCTAATAATTTGGATGTTTGTGCTGCGAAACTTTGCGCAACCAAGCGGGCAATTTTGCGAGCAGTGTCATCAGTTTACGATCCTGTCGGGCTGTTCCAGCCAGTACTTCTGCCAGCGAAACTATTCTTGCACAAACTTTGGGCCGAGGGAAACAGCTGGGATGAAACCCTTAGTTGCGCGCTTCAACGTGAATGGCAAGGTATCGTTGATGATATTTGGCCCGTTTTTAACCTGAGCTTTCCTAGACATCCGTGCGGATCTAATGTTGATGACACTACATCGATTGCCATATTTTGCGATGCGTCGACTGCGGCGTACGCATCCGTGGCCTACATTCGATCATTTGACTGCGCCAGCGAACGTTGGGTGACAACGCTAGTGTATGCCAAATCACGACTGGCGCCTAAATCAAAATCGCGGACCCCGGTATCTGTTCCAAGACTGGAGCTGTTGGGATTGACAATTGGTTCTCGCATGGCGTCCTTTGTGCGTAGTTCGCTTATGAGCCGACATGTGCCACATGTGTATCTTTTCACCGACTCAATGTGTGCGTTACATTGGGTTCGCACATCGAAGCCGCTATCAACGTTTGTGGATAATCGCGTTCGTGAAATCCAATCCCTGTTACACGCCGAAATTCTATACGTCCCGACGAAAGATAACCCAGCTGATATCAACACGAGGGGTAAGGCCGCCATCGAATTACAAACGTGTGACCTTTGGTGGTATGGACCCCAATGGCTGCAAAGGGATCGAAATAACTGGCCAGTGACTGATGGAAGTCAAACTGACGACCAATATTTATCAGTAGATGCAGTCCAAGAGTACAAAAGAAACTGCGTTATTATGTCAATCTTGCTTCCTGGGGAGGATCCCGAAGAACCATCGAATCCTCTCGGTATTGATTCCACTGGATATTATTCCTTCGTGAAGCTTACGCGAATTACAGCATGGTGCATTCGGGCTATAAAGCGCTGGGTATGGATGCGTCTTCCGGATACATATCGGGTCAGTATAGATGGGCAAATTCATCGTATGTTTGGTGATTCAATGGAGGGTATCCTGACATCCGATGAATTGTATGTCGCCAAACGTATTTGGATACGATATGTGCAGAAGAAGAACTATTCGGGTGTCATGCGAGCGTTGGCGAGCGGCAAACGACATCACTTGGTACAGCAATTAGGCATCGGTTACGATCTCGAAGGAATCCTGAGGTGCTACGGTCGATTCCAGAACTCTGAACTGTGTTCCGAGGCTATTCAACCGAAGCTACTCGCTCGAAATGACGTCGTTACAAATATGATTATCCGTGACGTCCACTATCGTTACCTGCACACGGGCGTAGGCCACACGCTTAGTCAGCTTCGTAGGGAATATTGGGTCCCTCAAGGGCGCAACACGGTGCGTAAGGTTATTTCGAAGTGTATTGTGTGTCGAAAACAAAGGGGGGCTCCGTTCGCGCTTCCTCCTATGCCGCCTTTACCACGGGAGCGTGTGGCACGATCATCTCCTTTCCGATACACTGCTCTTGATTACTTTGGGCCTGTTACGGTACGTGTGTTCGACACCACTGCAAAAATGTGGGTATGTCTCTTCACATGCCTCGCTGTCCGAGCCGTTCACCTTGAGTGGGTCACCGACTGTTCGGCAAAGGAATTCCTAGACTGCCTAGTGCGGTTTGTCTCCCGGCGCGGGACTCCCGAGCAAATAATTTCTGACAACGCTCCACAATTCAGAGTAGTCAAATCCTCCTTTGACAAAATTTGGTCTGCGATCCTTCGCGACAAATCGGTACAATCATATTCGGCTGATTCTGGCATCAGATGGAAATTTATAACTCAACTGGCGCCGTGGCAAGGAGGCATATACGAACGTTTGGTGGGCCTTGTCAAAGGGTCGTTTAAGGCTGCAATTGGTCGGCGACTGCTGCCGTGGGGTGAATTTGTTACGTTATGTACGGAAGTCGAAGCCATTGCAAACACTCGACCCATTACATATGTATCAAGCGACATACATTCAGGCCCTGCACTACGACCAATCGATTTTTTGACGGATCTATCTGTCGGGTTGCCAGAGTCGGATAAAACAATGTCGCTCAGCGGGCTTGGGGATTCTGGCCGTAATGTAATCAGATATTGGAAGCTCAAGCAAGGCCGATTGAATTCCTTGTGGAAATATTGGCGGGATGAGTACTTGCTTAGCCTACGGGAACGAGGACATACAAAACACCGCTCACAGAAAGGTGAAGTATCGAAATCTCCCGCTATAGACGAAATTGTGCTCGTGAAAGATTCTGATTCACCAAGGGGCTCATGGAAGTTGGGGCGAGTCGTTCGAGTGATTCCAAGCGTCGATGGGGTCGTTCGTTCGGCAGAAGTTCTTCTGCCCAACAAATCAATAATCAAACGTGCGATTAACCACTTATATCCTCTGGAACTTGACGGTGGTCCCAGTTCTGCTCTAGCTGATGCGTCAGATTGCGACACTGATGAACCTTTATTCGACGGATTCGCCGAGAATGAACGAGACGAGGCAGAACAACGCATCGAACAATCTCGCGTCCACCGAGCTATTTTAAACAATTTAGCTGTTAGCCCTTCTATCTCCAGCAATTAACTATATAATGGGCAATAATGTCAGCAATTCCGCCGCCGGAATGTCATAAAACTTTGTTTAATGAATGACTCATATCGTTAATTGAACATGTTGTAATGAATTTCTTCTGTTAGTTGCATTTTCAAGCTGAAACAAGCTCGTCTTGTGGAGAGAATTTTGGACGCTGTTGTCAGGTTTTGATCACACTTCTGTGAAGATCGTGCTTATGCGTTGAAATATTCAACGTTTTGACTTAGCATTGAGTTACATACGTATACGAAATGTTGTTTTTATCTGCTTTGATCTGTTCACATTTATACGTCTTGCTAACAACGACAATTTGATTGCACACCGAGGAAATACGGATAGTAATTAATACCTGGCGCCAACGTTATCAACCTACCAATAACGAAGACAATTGCATTCACCTTCGTCATCATATTCGTCGGTATCATCCATTTATGCCCTCACAACAAATTGGCGCTGGAGAACGGAGAGTTTCCGGATGCTATCGTATACAACAACTTCGGAGTCACGCCACAGTTAGTGTTCCTAGTGCCGTCGCACTGTCCTCTTCACCTCACTGTTCAAAGGCAACTTTGACAGAACTCACAAGCCATTCAGTGACGGTAATCCGCATCACGCTTTGTGATAGTCGAACGGAGAACAACAACGGTCGACGTCTCGCTCTGCTTATCGGTAAGCAACTTCTTTCTGTTACTTTTCACAACAGGTAGTTTAAATAAGAAAAAACGTACAGTGCATGTGTCGCGTTGATAAATGTACTCATGAAATCTATCTCAACATAATCTTTTGATTACACTGGTCGTATTTTGGTCGGTATAACCCATTGCTTCATAAATTAATTTGTATTTCAACTAACGTTGAACAAACTACTGTTTTACTCGAGCCGTTTGTATTATAGTTGCGCTGGCTAATCAGTGAGCTACGACAATGCTCAGATTCTTAATGCTCCTCACAACATGAGTGAATAGTAATACGCAGCTAAACGTACGATACCTAACGAACTAAATTAATACACTTCGTTTTATTGTACTAAGTCACAATACAGCAACTACATGTGCTAAAGAGCTAAAGATATCAATACTTTGTGTTAAAACATCTTTACGTAGTACGAAATATTTGAAAATCTGCTGCGAGATGTTCTGAGGAATAATGTAGTTGTTTGAACATAAAAGTTTTACCTTATATCTTGAGAATACAAGAGTTAGATAGCATTTAAAAATGGTATATACCTTGTTACGTAGCGTATTTTTCTCAAAAATTCTAAATCCAAATAATCAACTTCAGCTACCATAAACTTCCACTTTAAGTTAAAAATTAGGTATTTAACTCTGGTTGTTTGGGCTTAACTGGCAAGCTAGTAATTTTTGCCAATCACGCTTCTCTAGCGTTCAGCTGGGTTCTAGCGATGCCCTGCTATCCCATCCAAATCCCAAAGATACCAAAAATATACGAAATTTCTACTTTATTTTGAACAAATTAGTGTTGCCTATAAACATGAAAATGCTTTTCACAATAAATTAAAACTGTTTAGTATTAAAACTGTTTAAACAGCAAATATTGGTGCAAGAGCCACCTTATCAAAAGAATAATGTTTGCATATATATACCTCAAATAGGTAATAAGTCATAAAATAGCCATTTTGATAGTGAATGGCAAAATCTGGTGTCCAATTTTTGAAGTTTAAATAAAATCATGAGATTTTAGGCTATGGTTGCCCGTATCTGGATTATACATCCTATAATTTTCCGCGGAAATCCGGATATGGTAAGCCATACCTGATCATCACTACTGTTAGTCAGCCCCGCATAAAAATTTGTTTCACTAATTCTGTTGCAGTAAACACCATCTACCGCCATTTTCATAAGATTTGGTACAACTTAGATCATACACTGCGGCATAAGTAGTGATTTTTTGTTGCAACCACAGATTAGATAGTATTAGTTGAATGTTGTTATACATGTGAAAAAGTTTGACTGGTGGATAAGCAGAAATAAATACCAGACTTACAAACTATTTAGGTACCTTACCTATACTCTTCGCTGATAAATCTTGAAAAAAACGAGGTAACCCGAACCCATACGCCAAGTACCAATAGAACAAATCCGAACAGCTGAAACAAATATAAAATACTAAAGCACTAAAATTCGAACATGTTTAACTCTTTTTCATGCTAGATCAAAGCAGAATGTGGTGTGGGAAACAGTTCAGTATTAAGAGCAACACAGACTATTTTTGTTATTGACCTTGAACAAAAATGAAAAATGCAGTTGCATAAAAAAACCAAATTGCATATCTTTACGCGTCTAAAAACTGTCTAGCCTTATACAAAATGAAAAATTTGATATCGTTATGCGTCTAGCACACAATTTCGAATATTTATATTCATATATACATATCGCCAGTGGTGAGATGCCACATGACCATATTTTTTGTTTAGTTACCGCAATATGAGGAATTCTACTCGCTGAATTCACACAGCACGCAGAAAGCAAAACCACAGAGTTTACTCGGTTGCATTCGAGCCGCGTAATACATGTGCGTGAAGTTAAAGACATATATATACGTAACTAGACATCCCACATACTGGCCTCTGAAAAGTGGGGGGAGAGAAAATTCGGGGGCCCCATGTTCATTCTCGGGGGGAAATTTAAAGTTGGGGATAAATTTTGCTTAAAAATACTAAATATTCCCATATTTTTATGCAGTTTTTCTACCATGAATGTTTTTAAGCTAGAAACGATATTTTAGCATTATAAATAGTGGTGATTGTTTAAAACTCAACTTGCAAACGAAAAACAAATTTTCAGACATAAAATTTTTTGGATTTATAGTTGAACATGGGTGTTTAGGTCGAGTGTGAGGGGTGCGAGAATGGCGCAAAGTATCACGAATATTGGGATTTGGAAAGTGGGGGGTCCCCCCGCTGTGGACAGGCCAAGCATATCTTTGCTGCCCATACAGAAATCTCAAAGCGAAACGAAAAATTGATTAAATCTGACTACTTACTGGTTTTCTATAACATCTATGAAACTCTCAAATGATTTGTTATCAACCAGAAGTATATACATTACGAGCAACAGAGCAGTCAAATTCAGCAAACAGCGATGTAATAAGAAAAATTTTCATGAATCATGGAAACGTCGAAATTTACCACAACTTTCAAACAACCTATGGATTTTGAGGGCCACTTTTCGCAGTGAATGATCCTAGAGCACTATGTATGTGCGCATGTGCACACAGCGCAAATACTGGTGTTCTTTTAATAATCAACATAAAAAAGCAGATTGGTCATTCTGAACCATATACGTAGTAATGTAGCAATATATGTACATGGACTATATAAAGACATTCCAGTAGATAACATAAAACAATGAAATCAGCGCGTTTAGAGTGTATTTTCGTTACGATCATAGATAAGCATTATATAAACTTTGGATAATAACTTGAAAACTGTTCTGAGAAAAATGCATGACAATATTACTTCTATCACTCGATGGGAATATCCCTGATGAGAAAAAATCAGACATAGCTTAACCTTAACCAAGCGAAAAATTATTGCATAACATTACGTTCTAACAAAATATTCGGATAACCATTCACGCGGATATTAATTTGGTTCACCGCAGGCAAAAATATTTTGCATGATTAACTGCTATATATATAGAATAACTTCGATCACAAACTTTAGAAATACGTCACAATAAAAGGAATTTCCGTAAATCACATTGATCTTCGAATAACCAAAAATTTACAATATATCATGTGTCTGCATCTAGGAAAAGTTCTCAATTAACCACAACATTAAAGTAAGTGCCAAACTACAATATCCGTTCGACATGAGACAGCTTACAAACTACGATTCAGCGGAGTATTCAACAGTCGTTGGTAACAAGGGCGTAGCCAGGAGGTCGAGATCGCCTTTCCTGTTGCAATTATTTTTCGTCTTTGTCTTGTCGTAGAAAGAAAGGAAGAATTACGTTGGAAATGTTGTAATCTTAAGCTAAGTGGCTTATATTAAAAATTCACCCAATTCATATACCCAAAAGCAAAGATACATTGATGAATTGTGTATAAAATTTTCTGTGGACGGAGTAGTGATATTTCATTTTCGTTACTAGGTAACAGTGAATGTAAGTAATAAAATATTTTAGGACACAAACTTGGACCCCGTTTTCGCCGACGTGAGTATTGCTACTCTCCCACCGTCTTTTCAAAATTATGACTACGCCCCTGGTTGGTAATACAACGAAGGATAGGATTAATCGATTAATATACAAGGCACACTGTTTGGTTAAACTCTGAACACCCACACGGGTGGTAGCTTATTAAAGAGATATAGTTTAAAACTTACGAACAACGTTATGTTAACGGCATAAATAACAAACTGTGACACTCTTGCGAATCCTTTGGTGACAGATGTACTGGCCTTGCGCGTCATTATTTAGAAGGCAAAACTACCACACCATATTTAGTGATAAACATTACACAGAAACTTGCTATATATTACGCAAAATGCTGCTTGAACAAACTTCTGGAAAGTCACAATACTTGATATACTAGCAGAAAGCCTCATTCTTTTTCGCACACCTGAAGACAGGTAAACGCATTTATGTCATGGAATTTTTGCTGCTTTTTACCCAGTTCAATCTGAAAATACTGGCCTGTCCACAGTGTGGGTGGGGGACTCACACTTTCCAAATCCCATCATTTGCGTGAGAATTCCCCATGTCCGTCCCCCCCACTCAGCCGAAACCGCCATGTTCCAAATCCAGTAAATCTCTAAATTGATGTTTTCCTAAAACGTGATTTTGTAGCCTGAAAATACTTGTGGAACAGTGAAAGTTCATGAAAATATGTCAACTGTCATCGTTATTATATATATAAATTGGATCGGCTAGCTATGTCCTTGGAGTTTTATTTATTTGATATCCAGTGCAGAAATCGTTTTTGTACTCCAACTTTGGGGCTGGCATTTATCGGTTCTTCTGCATATTAGGACACCCCCCAGTGCAATGCCCACCATGTTTGCTTGCCCTGTAATAATCCAGTCGTTCATGCAAAAACAACAAATTTGGTTATTAGAGAGAAGGGATCTTCCGTATATTCCGAAGATTTGCTTACTTCAGATGAGCTAAAAGAACGCCTAAGAAAACTGCGGAATATCTACGATAGCAAACAAACAAAGGTAAAGTATCATTCTTACTATGTAGCTGCTGTCGCGGCTAAGCAAGCAGATTGCCTCAGTTACCTTGTAAATAGATCTATACTGTGCTACTGGCCTGTCCACAGTGGGGGTGGCGGTGGGGAGGGGGACCCCCACTTTCCAAATCCCCCCATGTTCGTGAGATTTCCCCTATGTCCAACCCCTCCACTCGGCCGAAACCCCCATGTTCAACTAATTCCAAAAAAATTTTATGTCTGAAAATTTATGTTTTTGTTCGCATTTTTAAAAATTAATTACCACTATTTATAATGCTAAAATATCGCTTTTAGCTTGAAAATACATTCATGGTAGTAAAACTGCATGAAAATATGGGAATATTTAGTATTTTTAAGCAAAAATTTCCCCCATTGTTAATTTTCCTCCGAGAACGAACAGGGGGCCCCAAAGTCCCCCCACTTTTCAGATTTCTTATTCTGTACAGCTAAGCCAGCAATTAGGCATATAACATCGGTGAGATCGAGTATCGAGATCAGTTAAATGAGAAAACCTATCGCGCACAATCATACATTCTGGGGCAACCTCATTTTCAAAATCAATACATAGTTTGTGTTGGTTTGTCCATATCTTGGAACCATAGCATTTAGTTTAACTTTACGACTAGTTCATCGAGTATTGAACACAGCGCACAACCGTTATCACACCGATAAAGCGCACACGGTTGCTCACGAGTTACTAACTTACTCACTATTACTGTCATAATGCAATTATTACTATTTTTATAATATATTATTGCATTATTATTATTGTTGTCATCACGGTATGATAGTTTTGATATTTATTTGATCAATTATGTTAATTTACATATTAGCTTCAGTTGAATAGTGTTTCAACTGTGTTATGGTTATTCGAGTTCAACGGTCGTACAGATCATCCTATTTTTGTTTAGTTTTGTTAACACATGTTGTATAGATTTAGAATGCTAGATAAGAAATAACAAGGGACAAATTTAATTTTATGGCGTCTTAATTATAATCTCTGATTACGATTGGATGTGAAGCAAGTCCAATTTTTGTGTGTGAAGCAAAAAAATATTCAATCTTTTCCTTGTAGAACTAAACATCCCAAAAATTTTTACCACGCGGAACTAAAAAAGCTAAAAAATATAATTGCCGTTAATTTATAGGACTTCACTATATAATAATACATTATTATAGTATATTTAGTGTGAATCGGTCATTTTTTCGATATTTTCAAATTTTTCAGTTACCTAGTTCAACTGGACCTCAGACAGTTTGGAAAAGCCGGTATATATTTTTATACACCTGTTGGTTTAGTGCCTAAAATCCCATGACCCCTTCTTATACTCCAAAGAAGGTGAGAGGCCTACACGATTTTCGAGCTACCCCCAAGTCATGCCCCCAGGTAAATTATGGCTCCCCTCGGTCTACCAACCATATATTTGCAGCTCACACCAAAAATGATCGTCCTAACAAATTATTACAAATTTGATAAACAAATATAAGTATGTTCTTTTATAATAAGACACGTTCTTTGGTGCCAAAGTACAGCTCACACCTGGTGCTTTTTTCATATACTTTTAGTTCTGATCTTTTATCCCGTTTAAGCCACTCAATGATTCGATATTCAATTTCTTTAACTATCGTTTATCTATTATTAAGTACTATTAAGAGTTAGGTGCAGCTAATTCTAGTAGCCTCTTGTGAGGCCGATGTAATTGTCCTCGGATGGCTGACAACTACACGATTATCTGATTACCGGAGCCTACGTACTTAGAATTACGCTAAGTACGTATTGATCTTATTTAATCAGCAGCCCCCGGATGGCTGACCACTGCATTAAATTCGATGATACCGATTAAGAGTTAGGTTAGTCACTAGTTTGATTACAGCTCTCGTGAGCTCATACAGCAGATCCCCGGATGGCTGGCCTCTGCAGGGTTATTTAATTACACGATCCTAGTTCCCTAGAATTATTGCTAATACGGCCGCTATGTTAATGTACCTATCCCCGTACGGCTGACGCGATGCGCTATTATAGAAACTGTGTAGCAGTGGAAAGCTAATATTTCTTTTCTCAAGATCTTTGGCCCCGGATGGCTGGCCAAAGTGGTAATTGGTTGGGTCAAGCAGCGGAATAGATGTGCGAAGCTTCGCCATATCGTTTAGATTGGACAACACATTACCCCCTTACCCGCCCGGTCAACTCAAGAATAGCAAGACTTGTTAAGTCGCTCCAGACTAAACTGTTAAGACTGAATTGCTATTACCCCAGACCCACTTAATCTACACGCCTTGGTGGTTCTCACTTGACGCTTTATGGCCGAATTTGTGAAATATTATTAATTGATAATGGGTAATACGCTATCAACAGTACTAATACCTACTAACCCTAAGATTTTTATTTTGGAAAATATAAATAAGTTAAGACTAAGTACTTTTTAATTATACCTACTTGTGTAGTTCTGAGTCAACATAAGTTAGTTGTTTAAATAATACTTGAAACGTGAAAACTTTTAGCACCATGCTTATAACCAGTATCAACTTCTCTACCGCGCGTAGTTGCTTACGCCAGGAGGTTTCAAAAGCGAAAACCTCAGATTAAATCGTGAAGCGCACTCTGGCCTTAGAACCACAAAAATTATCGAGCAGTAATTCAAATTACCACGTACGGCAAGCTACCAATAGAAACATTAGCTAGGTACGCATCGACGAATTAAATTAAAACAATGGAATAACAACCATCTTCCTGCGCATAATTCTTTATGTGTCTATATTTAGCACAATTGAAATGTAGTTCTGAGTGTAGTTCTTCACACTGATGATTAAGTCTATTAAACTCAGTAATTGACGCAAAACAAAACGTCTACGCAACTAGGAACTGAAACATTAACCCAATTCAGCTAACTACATATTAGCTAAAACATAAACTAACAAAGATTATGCAAATGTTGGGGTTTCCCAGGCTACAATAGGGTTTCTCGGGCGGAAGCCTACCCAACCACCCCCCAAAAAACCCAAAACCGCATCCAAAAACTCTAAATCCAACTTTTTCACAAATTTTATTATTATATAACCCCCATCCAACCAACCTTCCAAACCGGGCAACAGACACGTATATAGAATGTTTATTCCAAAATGATAAAAATGTTAGCCACTAATGTCACACGCGTGTTACTTGCAGCACGCTTCTTAGTACTCGCATGAAAAGCCGCGGCACTATTCTTTAGTACCGTATTTTTTGATCACGCTAGGTCTACACGGGTCATTCTTGCACAGTCTGGCTTTCAACGCTTGCACAGCCTGACTCTTGAACTTGCACACTTTGACCTTCGGCTTTTACACAACACTCGGCCAACCGTTTCAGCTTTTATTTGGTTATCCCGTTTTCTATTATGTTTCGGTTTAGGGTATGTTATGACTCCCTAGACTTGGGCCTAAGTTCTTAACCTTAAGTTATAACAACTAGTGTTTAACAATTACAGTTGAACGATAGTGATTATAGATAATGTTATCAATTACGTTACTAAAGCCCTTGTGGGTTGACACAACGCGCCCCCAGCTGGCTGACGCGCCGTGCGATTATTTGATTACCTTGACCTAGGCCTTAGATTTACGCTAATAGTGCCCGTTATGTTAAACAAGCCGACCCCGGCTGGCTGCCAGACTACGTTACTAAAACTGTACGGTAGCGGTCGACTACTGTGCAGTTGAATTCTCTCAAGACGTACAAGCCCCGGCTGCTGCCCGTACTAGAGATTCCAGGCCCCCGGCTGGCTAACCAAGAATAGTACGTGAGATGGACCGGAGGCTCGAGAGGGTAATTGATTCCCCGCCCCTTACTCGTTTGGTCTACTCAAGAATAGTACTACTTACCCCACCGGCCCCGGCTGGCTGCCAGACGTCATAAGTAGCACTACTAATTTATTCGAGTCCCACCTGTATTGTCGCCCGGGTACTGCTCACTCGACTCCAAGGGCAGAAAATTTTAAAGCATTACTAACCTAGATTATTTTATGCTATTACCCTAATATTCTTATGATCACTTCTCGCCTAAGTTTTTAATTAGGAAAGCTAGTGTTACTTAATACTTAATAATTTGTTAAGTACTTAGGTGTGCAGTTCTGACACTATTTCTATTCCGTCGCCAACACCACGAAAACATAAGCACAATCCGTATAGAACTCATAACGCAATTCTTTTGCATTAAACTATAATTTAATCCTGCTAGAAACGTGCTAATTCTAAATCTCAAAGCTAAAAAGCCATGTAGATATCACTTTCCAACCATAGTATAAGTTCCACATAAAACCAACAACCGCTGAGAATTATATACTGACTCTAGCTATTAGCTAGGTATCCAACTATTATAAAACAATAATTCGCAATAATAAGTATCTCAACACTAAGCCGCATTAAGTAACGTATGCTTCCGTCAAGCGCTGAACCAAGACTGAAGAAGAATAAAACTAAACTCTTAACTATACATAGCTAATGAGTGAAACAGGCGATGTTTATGCAAATTATAAAAATAAAAGAAGTAAAATTTATAAAATTTGAGATTTTTGAAAATCCAAGACTTTAGGGACCCATATAATAGAGAAATTAGTGAAAAGGGTTTTTAAAACTAAAAATTTGGGAATTAATCCCCGGGACCCCTGGAGCCTACTAAACCCTCGACACTCCCAACAATATACAAATCTTTGTGTTATATGTGTGAGTTTATCGGCCTTCTCCGCGGCACGTTTCTTACTAAAACGCAACCGACATCTCCAATGGTGGCCACAGGGAAAGGGGTGGAAGCTGAGAGCGAGTTCGAGGATTGCCCAAAAAGAAGTGAAATCAAGAATTAGGAGTAAGAGCCACCAAGGGATGCACAGGTCTACCAGCGGTCGGAGATACCCTTTATCACTGGATGTGAGTTGCGCGAGTCTCCAATGGTAGACATGTCATTGTCCCGGGCAGGGATATCAAGTTTAGGTCAATGTCTGATGCTTGATTATAAATTAAGCTAGATAGGCCGTGTGAACGTATATACACAAGAACAATTTGCAGTTAAAACAATTACGCTTTGCAACCGAAACAGGCTTAGACCGTTGGTTGTACGAAAAAGTAAACTACTATAAGCTCAAAAATTTCGAGTTTAGGTAAGGATAGGATTGATGCGATTGGCATCCTTTTAGTTATGGCCTTTTCAGAATTAAGCTAAGACTAAACTGAATTTTGGTTAGCAAAACTGCATACTCGTGCTAACACTGCTTAAACCCTGGCGAGTCCGGAGAACGTGCCGTGGGTAATTAATTTTTACTAAAAATGCTTAAATAGTATTGGTGAATTTCAAAATTTAACATGTAAATATGGTCTAACGTTATTGAATATGAACACTTAGCTCCTCAACGGTTGTACCTTGGCTAGTCCGACTGACAGGCCATGGGACATTGATAACATTTTGGAAGAGAGTAAGTTATGACGTTACGTAAAACTTTGTAAAAGTTTTAATTGCAACACCGGATAAATTTAAAACTTGATTTAGAAAGTGTTAAAGAGAAACTATAAAGTTAAAATGTTAAAATGAACAGTCTAGAAAACAACGTTAGAATGTTGCGAATTAAAACGATAATTTATTTAGAGATTTCCCAAATAGTTTTGCGTGGCGGTGTCGTGTCCGTTTAGACCAGCACACGCACCCCTAAGCTAGAATTTACCAGAACGTGTCCGAGGTCACAGGTTCTGAATGTGATAATTATAAATTTCATGCAAAAATACTTCAAGCGAAATGTCACTACGGCGAAGTGTCCGTATAACCGTCCCGTAGTGCGTAGTGAAAAGAATTTGAACAAGTTTTGGTATGATTTTTTAAAAAGTAAAATTTAAAAATTGGAATCAGAAAGTTTGTACCAAGAAATTTTATCATGGGTGGAATCGGAGTGGGAGTGAACTATATTAGTTCTGAAGGCATCCAAGCTCTATCTCAGCTCGACAAGCGGCCAGAGTTGAGATACAGACTGGAGCTAGAAAGGGATTTCCATAAGTTTGTTTGCTTATGAGTGCACAATAGCGTTTTCCATTACTGAGGATAGCTATTTCCCGTAGAGGGCAACAATTGATGCTTTACCTTAAGAGATCGTAATACTAATGTGGCAGGATTGCACCAGAACAATAAAGCTATAATTATTTACAAGTTGTCTAAAAATAGATAAAAGATATAACACATTAGCATTCAGAATCTAGCAGTCTTTTGAAATAGGCGCCGTCTACGCTAACCATTTAACCAATAGTACCACATAAGTGCCGAATGATTAAGTGCTAGAAAAACATGGTGTGGCCCTGCCACCCTAAGTACTCTGCAACGTGGCCTGCACCATCGAGTCATATATAAGTGACTCCAAGTAACCTACAAGTAAAATAAAGAAAAACAACACCATCAGCTCCTGCTGGCCTGGTAACACACAAAATCATGTAGTATAAATTTTATTACTTGACGTTAGCTGGAAATTTTTAAACATTATATAGGTACACTGTTAGCACATAACAAAAGATTATATAGCAAAAACTTAACAAGAAAACCAGGTATAACAAGGATAACATATTTCTCACATGGTGATATCTTAGCCTCGATCCAAAAGCTTCGCACTGCGTAACAAATTTACCTATAACAATTTTTATAAATTTTTGGATTTTTAACCAGTTTGGGACAATAGCGTGCAATCATGCATTATAGGATACATGTACCTTAAATCGTACTACCTGAAGTGTTTGTGTGTTTCGTAAACCTGAAAACTAAATAATTTTATATGTTAGTGTTAGGGACAGGTGACACAGGATTTTCCCTAAATAGAACGTGGGTGTTGGCCCATAGCTGCCAAGTCCCCTAAGCGTATAATTTCCCCGGCCTGTGCATTGGACCACCCCTAGGCGAGGCTTGTGCTAAGACATAGTTCCGACAACTATGTCCCACCCTAAGGAAGGTTTACAATGTCACAGCCTTCGACGATAGAGCAGCCCATGGTGTGGCAGCCTGGGGTCCAACGGGTGGTGAAAAGGTGCCGGAAAGGTAGAAAGACCAATCCCACCCAGAGGTTCCCGTTTAAGGAATGGGCTGCCCTTTTTCTGGTCTGCCTTATAACCCGGCTAGGGCTTACTATGCCTAGCGCACCCGCCTCCTCGGCAGGTTCCAGAAATGCAGGTAACCTCCTGCATAGTCACTGTAAGTGAGCCTAAGTTTACTATATAATATGCGTGTGTATAAATGTGTATGTGTTCGTGTACAAGTGAGTCGGTATACATGCACTTGGAACCCATATATATCCAAACCCTCTCGGACATATTCGACGTTAGCGGAGAACGGCCCCAAAAAGGACACGAAGGAAAAAACAAACCGTGCGCAAAACCACCTAACTAAAACTCGTAAAATTAGGGGTCACAGTAAACACGAGCTAAACTAACCACGCAAGTAAGATGGTCATACTCTATAGGTGCTACCGCATACATAACTGTATATTGCATACCCTGCGCAAAACTAGAAAAAAAACACACAATACAAAAATAAGATAAACGAAGAAAAAAAACGGAAAAATCGTGAAAACGTAATATATATTTCTCGTTACACACACACAACAATACGTCGACCAACAGCAATCGTAATAAATAATAACCAACCAAATAGCTAGCCTCACGCAACAGACAGTATTTAGCTAAGTAATTTATTTATTAATAAATAATAATATATATTATATAATAATTATTATTAAAAAATTGATTTTATTATTATATATATATATTCGGGGGAAATTTAACCCCTGATAGTTTTGGGGGTTGAAAAATAAATAGAGTCACATATGGGGTATTTCCTAGAGGCGAGTGAAAATTAGAACGAGAAAATGGAATAAATTGTAAATTTGGATAGGAAAAGAAAAAAAAAAAAAAAAAAAAATAAAAAAAAAACCAAAAAAAAAAATCACCCGATCGGAGCTGAGAGGTAATTCACCCCACCGAGAGAAAGTAGTTGTAAACCAAGGAGAAATGCGTTATTTAAGTTAAATTAAGGAAATTTGTAAATTCCTAGATTTTGGGTTAGTTTTAAGGGGTAATAGGTGGGTAAGGGATGAGACAAGAGAAGTGTAATATAAAACTTAGATAGTTTTCTCACCCTCGGAGATAAATATAAGAGTCACCCCTGTGGGAGAACGGATATCCCCCAGGGAAGGATAATGAAATTGGTAAGATTTTAGTGATGAGATCAAAACCTATGAAATATTGTCTAGAAGGGAGGGAAATACAAGATTAGACCTGCCCAAAAGTTGACATCCCCCGGACCCGACTCCTCAACGTCCCCGTTGAGTATATGATCTAAGGAGCAGGTTAAGCTTGTATTTGGAATTTTTATCTCTATTCGATACAAATTTTTCTTACAGTGAACCCATACATATTAGAAGCAAAGAATAACCACATGTTATACATTTTGAAAATCACTTAACAACGTTAGATATATAAGGCACCAACGAAATGATTATAATGAAACATAACATATTATCAATGCGAACAAAAGTAAAATATTATGGCAGTAAAAGATTAATACTGAGCAAACATATTACACACCGTATACAATTAATTAGCAAAGTTATTTGGACATAACGTTACATCAAACATTGAATTACACAAAATAGTTACCCGAATCAATGATACAAAGCAATATGAAATTGAACGGTTTAGAAATTTTTGGTTCGTACTAGTCTAAAACCCGTTTAGTTGAAACATAGAGAATGCTTTTATAGCTATAAAAATATTGAAAATAGTTTTATTGGTTGCCAAAACAAAGGAAATGGTTCCATAAACCCAATCATAATTTATGAGTGAAACTTAATTGGAAAATGATATTGTGATTTTGGTTCTACCTAACCTGAATTTTATGCAAGTTAACATTTGACCAAGATTGTATTATAACATATTACAATATGGAATACAAATAACATAATGAATTAAACACAAAATACAACATACCCTGGTAATCGAGCTCGATACACTATTATAGATAGAGGTAGGTACTTAGTGAAATTTACCATGAGTATATTGGAAATTCTTATAAGTTCTATAACTTTGTGAAAACCGATAGGTTTAGAAATAATTTTAACATAAATTTTCCTGAAAAATCAATTAATCCAAGTTGATGTTAAGTTAAAATTCCGTGTTATCCCGAATAAAAGTTTTATTTCCCCCCAAAGCGGAACCGGATGTTTGGCTTTAGGTTATTTTGAAATAAAAAGAAGATCCAATGACTTTTCTGATAAGTAAAATGAAATTTGTTATAAATTCTGTTTCAAAAATTCAGTTTTACGTAGGTTCTATCTCGGTTTACATGATCTCATAGCAAGCATTTTCCTATTACCACACAATTACCAAATTATATATATCCGTTCTAACTGTATAAAAAAACATAAGTAACGTTAATAATGACGATATAAAAATATAAGCTTGGTTCATCACAGTTAATGTCCATATTCTTCATTCTTCTTTTGGCATATCGCGAAGAAATAAAGTGTTAATGGCAGAGTGTTCATTGTCGATATAAAGCAAATTGTCGATAATTGTTACTACGGCAAAAAGTCGAATCCGAAATATAATCACTAATAGTTACAAGTTATTATTGCTATTAGCATTTTAACAATTATTGATAATTGTAGACGCCCCATTCAGCATTTGGCATCTCCGGTAGCGGTTGATCCAGAGAGGCGAATATACCGAAATCGTTCTGATTGATACGCCGAATCTGCTCAGGTAAATAACTAATCGGCCGTAGATAATGTTCAGGCGCCAAATAAGGTGGAGCGCCGAAGCTCGATAAACAAGATCGATATCCCGCGTATAGACGACGCATACGATTGTCCGCACCATCGACCTGTGCCGCAAAGAAGCGATGAAATTGACGCTGATGTTGTTGCCAGAATGGCTCAATTCGCGCACGTCGACGATTAGCAGTATTCAGCCATTGATTTCGCTCCGGATGAGTATGCATCACGGGTTCCTGCAGAAGACGAATTTGAATGTCCAGTTTCTCCAGTGTGCTACGAACCTTTTCCAAAGCATCCCCGAGTTGTGGTCCGAATCGTTCATACCAAGCTCGAACCTTTCGTCTAATGCGAGATTTATACACGTTTTTCGGATGTTGCTCTAACGCCGTCATCTGTCGATTCATTTCGCTGAGATTGAATAGCAATAAAATTGGAAACGGAGTCCGATGCATGACTTTGGTAATGTTCAATGTTTTACTATAAAAATTAAATCGAATTTGACTCGCGAGTGCTTGTAGAACGACTTGGTAGATTTGATTCGCTCCCGGTTTCGTTAGTTTCGTTTGAAAGTATTGAAACGCCGTAAGCCCTACGCGCTCGATAACTTCAATGTAGTCGATGGTTCGGACGGGTTGTGGCAATTCCGCTACCAACTGAAAGAAACGCACTTGAAGCTGATTGAAGTACTCCCTTTCCGTCCGTATAAAAGCATTTGGAGTATACCTCGGTCGCCACTGTATTAACTCCGGTAGCAGTGGTTGATACCGTAATTCTTCCGTGCCAGGTTGTTCTGCATAATCCGATAACCAGGTAGCATCGGTAGCTGCAACGGTGACCATATCTGTACCCGAATCTTCTTCCGGCAATGCAAATCCTCGTATTTCCTCCTCCGGTGATGAACAAGGCGCTGACGTCGGAGAACCGTAGAAACTATAGACACGTTGTTGTGTCCCTGGTTCGGTTACCCTTTGAGGAATTGTGATTTTTCCAAGGTGAGTTCGCGACGTCGACACTGGTCGTTGTGTAGTGAACGGTTGCGTACCACGAGAAACTTGCGAATCTCCGCGGATAGTCGTTCGTCGTTCCCGTTTCGCAGTTGGTTGCTGCGTTGATTCCACACGTGTAAGAATCCGCTTAGCTCGTTCCACCGGATCAGTTGTTTTACCGACTACCATTATGTCCGAACGTGCTGGCTGTTTGCCTGAAGCGGACGGAGCACCGACAGTATCTTCATCCGAAGTAGAAGTCGATTCATCCCGAGATCCAGAGGAAGACTGACGTCGTCGCTTGACTTCCCTAGGTCGTCTTTGCTTTTCAGCTCCGATAACAGCTGAAATTTCGTCGCACTGCACCATCATGTCGGCAGTGACAGGTCGCGCTTGCAAAGCAGAAATTTGCGTTGCTTGATCTTGAATACGCTCTTCCAGCGTTGTGATGCGAGCGCGATACTGGTATATGCTTTCTTGCATTGTTTCGTTTTGACGCTGCAAACGCGTCGTTCCTTGTTGAGATTGCGTATTCTCCGTTTGTGAATCACGCAAAGCTTGTTCCAGTTCCGCGTTACGTCGTTCATTTACAGCATTGACTTGCTGTAGTTGTACTAATTCCGCTTGTACGCGAATCATTTGTTCTTCATCACTGCGACATATTGTCGGTACTGTTCGAATGGCATTATCAGGCATGGTCCATGTAGTAGGTCTTGTGCACTCTGGCATATCTGCTTGAAGTCGAAATTTAGCAAAACCTTGTTGTCGACGTGATCGAAAAGTACGACTGATCGGTATATCGACATTGTCTATCTCCGGAGTTCCCGCATGGATTTCCGGATGACCATCATCGTTCAGCATACGTCGTATCGGAATAGATAACTCCAACGCAGTTGAACAACCGGTATGATAATCCTGTCCCCCGCAACAATCTGTGGTAGCGTGATCCGGGCATAATAGCTTATGACAATGTAAACACTGCACGTACGGCACAGCCACGCAGATATCACGCAAAATGTGCTTCGCTTTACTCCATACCCATCGCCCGAAAACACAATGCCCAATCGCTGTGGGTTGAGAATGGCATCCATGTTCTGTGATATGCCCACGACAAAAATTCAACCGACAATGTGCACACGTGAAAATAGACATTCGTTGGCAAGTGACCGTTTGACATCTTATATTGGTTTCTGCCGGCCAAGTCGGTTGCCGTCTAATAACGAACAAAGGCTCGTATTGACCATGATCGCCAATAAAGTCTTGTAACCCGCTTCGCTGGAAATTCATATAAATATTCGATGACTGGCCAACAACGGTATCTCCCATCGGAACTTGCCCGGAAATCATTGGCGCCATTACATATGGAATAGTACTTGAGCCGGACGCAACCGTAGGCAATGTCCCCAGTCCAAGCACAAGATTAGAGATAGTTTGTGCCGTTGAGACGATAGAAGGTTCCATCGGCATTTGTAAAGCTGGCGAATAAGTAGTCGGTGCACAGAGTGGCATTATCCAATCCGAAGTTGTAGTGAGGCACGTTGTTGCCGTCGACTGTGTCCAAGTATGCACAGGTGGTGGAACTGTAAACGCCAAAGTAGTACCCAATGGTCCTACTATTGAAGGCACTAATGTAGTAACATCAGCCGAAGGTAACGACGGTTGTTGCACTGATATCGTTAAGGGTTCCCAGATTGGATTCGATTGTTCGGGTTGAATGCTAGTTGCTACCATCGTTTCCGTGACCGCGACAGCGTGGCCGGATGCGGAGCTAGTCGCCGGTTCCAAATACGTTTGATATTCAGCAGACAACGTCTCTGTCTCAAACCATCGATCAATGTAAGCTGGTGAATTCGTCGCACTAACAGACGTCGGTGTCGTATCTTTTGCCGAAATGATGTGGCCCATCTGTTGTGGTGGTGGCACCATTTGAGGTATTGGCTGACTTTGAGTAACCTCAGCTTCCGAAATCTGCTCAGTAATACGTACTGCCGCAATAGCGTCTTGTAATTGTTCAGCCCCAACAATCGTAGTTCCCATTGTATCAGCCAACGGCGACTGAACGGTCACATCGCTTAACTGCACGTTCGCTGAAGATACAATCGCCGACGTGGGAGTAACTGATGGCTCCGATAAATTCGGTTGGGTTGCCGCAGACGTACTTTCTTCGACCGACTCTTCTTGCCCTATCACCTCGTCCACAATCTCCACATCGGGACTAGATTCCTCCGAAAAGGTTTGCTGCTGCGCCCGTTGCTGCACTCGTTCTCGTTGTTCTTCTACGTGATAGGCATAATCTGATAAAATTGTCGGTGCCACACCAAAACGTCGTCGCTGATCCTCGATTACTCCGTATCGTAGCGATGCATTGATGATCTTGCTTTTCTCTTTCGTCAAGCGAACACCGTGCAGGTTGAAATCAGGTCGTGGCAACTCCCAAGCACTCTGATATTTAGCAGCTACGGCGCTCCAACGTATTTGTTCCGAAGTATCCAACGCCGAGTACATATATTTGATGTCCAGCTCATCTGGATCACGGACATAAATCATCGGATAGGATTGATGAAAATGAAAATCCTTGCAGGTCCGTTGACATAGCTCGAAAAACTTTGGCATAAAACCTGCTTCCACATCCGGATATTGTTTCGCTTTTTGAAAACTGAATTCGATTTGTGGCATTTTCAAGTAATCCATCGGCAAAAACGTCCATATCAAATCTTTCATCCATTCCTGCACATCCTCGACCGTTCTTATTCCTCCATCCATAGTTGAACGTTCTTCGGCTGCCATGATCGCCAAATCAGGTATTAGGGCATCCATTGCAGCGTATATTATGAATTCACGATACGATACTCGTTTTCGTGGAGCCGTCTGCCGATATTCCTTAACTTTCTTTTTGTATTCCTTAGGTGGTGGCGGAAAATAGTCGTAGATAGTCTCGCCAAACGATCGCATTGCTATTTCTCCCCATGGAGTCATTGCAGGTCGTTCCTGGTACAGCGTTTGTCGAAACTGTTCATCCAGTCGATTGCTTTTCGGCGCATACTGCTCGTGTTCGTACTCCATCTTCAAAGCTTGAAGATCGAGCCAGTGATCCGCTTTCAGCGGTGGTTTTCCACGCAGCACTTCGAGACGTGACAAATAATGCCGATCGCAATGGCCAGCCCACGTAATAATATACAGGGTTTCGTCTTCCAGAAACTGACGCAAAGAGTCCGATATGGTAAGATAAAAGGCAATCAAGTCGATGAAAACAACTAAGCCTTCCATCGTAGCTAACTGGATCGTTGCAGCAAAACCCTGCTTTACTCCGAGTCGAGTCATATTTCGGACGTTAAACCAAGACTTGGATAAAAACGGTGCCACACGTCCGTAGCGCGAACGTCGTGGATAACGTGTTGCCAAAGTTACTCCGACACCGAGATCATCCTGGCTTAGCAAATCCCGTGCGTTTTCATCCTTCAACCACTGTGGTATTTGAAACGCTTCACTGTCTAGACCGAATATATTCCAGCTAGATTCCCTCAGCAATGCCAATGCCATGTCCAACTGAGGTTGGGTCCGGACACAGATAACCATTCGTGCCAAACCAAGTCGACGATAGAACAGTCGAGCGTACGTAATAATTTCGATTTGATTTTTGGTGCGCTCCTTGATGGTTGTATCCACCAACTCCGGCGATCTAAAATAAATATACGTCTATGATTACACAATTTACAGCATTTCGCTTGGCATGAGACATAATAAATAAAAATATTACTTTAAATGTACATTTCAAATTCAATTTACGTAGAACATCGCTAATTTAATACATAAATTTAAAACAGCCTCAATCAAAATTATAGCGCTTTGACAAATTTCGTCTAAGGGTTCATTTTATAACGTCGTGAAGCTCTTAAATCAAGTAACCAGTATTTGTAATATAGAATGTTCCGAATTGGCTTTAGTAATGGGGATACTCAATATTACACATGGGACCAACCGTATTAAAAATTGAGAAGTGATATCACTAGTTACAAAATTTGTCATTCCGCACGACTTTACACTTGCTATAATACCATATCTCATATAATTTGACTCGAAATCCAAATATGTCATACCATAACTCCATTATAACAACTGCTTTGGCCACAGTCATAGCAACTTTAAATCCTGAACTTCACTGAACAGAAATTTACCAAATACCACTTAGCAAAATTTAAAAAAATTATTAGAATACCTATTACGAACAAATGCGAGAATTATATTAGCGAAGTTGCTACAACTGTGTTCCCACACTACATTCAGCACAAAACCATTGTTCTGATACCGTTGGTAATTTATTAAGCCCCACACAATCTAAATGAAACCAATGAGGTTTAGAATGAGCCCCATCGCAAGCTACCCATTCATTTAGACGCCGTGGTTTATTTTTACCAGGTACTTTAGGTGCATTAACTTGATGACAAACCCTACAAAGATCTCTAATTTTAGGGTTGGTAGGCATTTTACCCCGTAAATAGCTTAAGTATTGTTCTATATTACCCAGATATAATTTCACCATATCCTTATGGACTAGTAAATCCCGACCCCGTGGTTGATTCACTTCCCGAATTTCTAGATTATGACCATCCACCCGTTGTACTCTATACAAAGTACGGAATAGAGGTTCTAGTTTTGGATGAAATCCCCGTCCACGAGCAGTCTTTTCCAACAAGAATACTAAGCTGCCCTCGACAATGTCTGCTCGAGTTGCCGAAACACGTCGATCATATTGTTTGCAGTATTGTTCCTGAGTCCGTTGTAATTGATCTTTACATTCGGTCCATATTGCTTGTAATTCAGTGTACAAATCGTGTACATATTTTTGTACCGAATCCGAATGTACTTGTAGTCGCCGTGGTTCTTCCGCGAGATCCATGTCGCGTCCATAGTTCATACGATAAGGCGTTTCACCAGTAGCTACGTTGGGTGTAATACGATACGCCATGCAGACAAGTGGCACATACTCGTCCCAACAATCCGGATTCTCATCGGCAATTTTACGTAAGACACGAATAAGCGTCTGATTCCAACGTTCTACCAATCCATTGGATTGATGATGGTCCGCTACTACGAAATTGAGTTTCACTCCACGAGAACTCAAAGCCTTTTGATGTGTTTCCGCCATAAATCCAGCACCGCGATCGACGATGACAGTTTTTGGATGACCATGTCGACTGGAAACACCCTGAATAAATGTAGCCACAATTGATTTTGCCGTTGTATCTGGTACAGGAAATGCTTCTGGCCATTTCGTCAGATAGTCTATCCATGAAATAATATATTTATTGCCATTTTCCGTAGCAGGTAATGGACCGACGATATCTACACCTACTGTTTCCCAAGGTGCATACGGTATAGCAATAGGATGTAACGGAACTTTACGACTTCCACCTGGGTTGAAGCGATTGCAAACAATACAATCTCGTATAAACACATGTACATCCGCTGCCATGGTTTGCCAATAATAACATTTCGCAAGTAATGGATAAGTTCGCTCCCAAGCGAGATGACCGGCAAAGTCCTCATGGTATCTTTGCAGTAATTCCCGTCGGAATACACTTGGTACCACCAACTGGGTAAATGCTACAGCACGTCGCTGATGCCGATAGCGCCAGTGTAGATGAAACAATAACTGATCGCGTAAAAAGAAATCGTCCTGATTCCGGCATAACCACCGATAACGTTCATTCGATAGCCCTGCTACTTCACCGTTGGCTAGCTTAAAAGCCCGAATTTCCTCGATCTCCGGATCCATTTGCTGTTCCCGAAGGATTTGCGCTTGCGGCCACGGCCATTCTTGGTCGATAATATTATGACGCAAGTTTACCATATCATGTTGAATCGGACTGCGATTTCTTGCTTGTTGATCCTTTTGATCAGCAGCTTCAACATCTACTGCATACGCTACTGCATCGTCGCGTTCATAAGCTGCAGGCGAATAAGCTTTCTCGATATCTTCCTTTGAAATTTGAAGCAGAGGCGGTCGACTCATACCATCGGCATTCGTTAACTTAAGCCCTGGCATGTACTTCACCTCAAATGAATATTCTTGCAACTTAATGGTCCATCTAAAAAGTCTACCTGTAAGCCCATCTAAATTCCGGCGGCCGTTCAGTATATACGTTAAACATTGATGGTCTGTATACACTGTAACGTAATTACCTATGAAATATGGTCGATATTCCTTAAATGCACGTACGATAGCCAAACATTCCTTCTCAGGTATGCTATAGTGCATTTGAGCAAGTGAAAATTTCTGCCCACCATAAGCAATTACACGAAGTCGACCATTTTCATCTTCTTGTTCCAATACATTGCCTACACCGTAATCACTAGCGTCCGTAAACAAAACAAAAGGTTTTGTATAATCCGGATAGGCCAAAATTGGTGTCGTAGTGAGCGCTTCCTTTAGCTGTTCAAAAGCTACATCACATGCTTCCGTCCATCCTGACGAAAACTTGACTCCCCTAGGACGCTCCTTCGTAGTTTCATACAGCGGTGCCGCAACAGTGGCGTAGTTGGGTACAAACCGTCGATAATAATTGGTAAGACCAAGGAAACTACGTACTTCCTTCACACTAGTAGGTTTAGTACATTTTTGCACCTTTTCGATCTTACTAGGATCCGTACTTATTCCGTCACGTGAAACAACGTGTCCAAGGAATTGTACCTTTTCCTGCGCAAAATGACACTTTTTCCCTTTGACTTTAAGACCGGTGTCGCGTAATCGTTGCCAAACTTGATGTAAATCAAATAAATGCTGCCAAAAATTTGCTGAAAATACAATTATATCGTCAATGAAACACAGACAACTAATTCCCAGTAATCCCAGCAACACAGTTTGCATAGTTCGTTGAAACGTAGCAGGTGCGTTGGTTAACCCAAACGGCATACGATCCCATTCGTATAACCCTTCGTGGGTGACAAAAGCCGTTTTAGGTTTACTTTCTTCATCCATACGAATCTGCCAATAGCCCGATTGTAAATCCATGGTGGAGAAGTAACGTGTTCCACGAAGTGATTCCAATTGTTCGTTGGTACGTGGCAATGGAAATGCATCTTTCACAGTTAAAGCATTTACTTTACGATAGTCGATACAAAATCGTAACGTACCATCCTTCTTGTGCACCATCACTACTGGACTGGCCCATGGACTGTTTGATGGTTGTATCGCTCCAGTAGCTTTCATTTGCCCAATTTGTCGCTCAATTTCCTGTCCCATTGCGTGCGGCGCAGGATACGCTTTTTGCCGAATAGGTGGCGCAGAACCCGTGTTGATTGTATGCAACGCAACACTACAGTAACCGAGTTCTTCATTCGACTTAGCGAAAATACCGCGATGTTCATCCATTAGTAGTTGCAGATAGCGTTTTTCCATATCATCCAATACTGATGACGATAAATCAACACCAGGTATTGGTTCCAGTTGATCTTTAGAGCTATTTTGAGTTGTGAGATGTTGCTGCAACTGCTCCGGATTTATCCAATGCCGTTGCATTGGCTTAAGCGCCGAGCCCACCTCGATAGTTTGTATCTGACCGATTTCCTCTATCTCCTCGTCTGGTGGATAAATATTGTAGTTGACTATAGGCTCGATCCTAACGCAAACGAGTCCTTTTGGAACAATTAATGTTGAATTAGTGGTATTGACGATAGGCACCCAGAGTTGACCACTAGATTGGACAACTCCCACAGATCTGGCGACCAGCACCGATTGGAAAATGGCTGCGCCATCTTCTGTTGCTTCCATTACAACCTGGGTGCCAGACGGAAAACCTGGAGATCCGCCTGTATCTCTAATACAGATGCTGTTCGTCCATCAACTTCTTGCTGAGTTGCTGTAAATCCGCAATTTCGGTTTACTTTCTGGTAATCAGCAACCCTGAAATTCCACGTAAATACTTCCATTGGTATACCCGCAATGGAGACATCGGGTCCCGGATAAGCGATTGTAACCTGATATTGTTCGAAGAATTGATGACCCAAAATAACTTGATATTTCAGTTCCTTGACTACATAAAAAGGATGAAATTCCACCGTAGTCAAACCAACATTGACCGGTATTCGTGCTTCATGGGGTTAAGGTTTGTATAATTGATTGATAAGTAATTTTTTTTTTTTTTTTTTTTTAGGTGTTCCCGTAGTCAAACCAACATTGACCGGTATTCGTGCAATTCCCAGGCATGATAGTTTGCTTCCATTAATTGCACGAAGTCGTTTTGCACCACTGATACATGGCCAAGCGTTCCAAGCCGTTTCGTATAACTCTGCATTGACTAAGCTAACGTCCGCACCGGTGTCGACAAATGCCCGAGCAATAACGCCATTTCCTGTTGAATTTCGCCCACCCAATCCCGATAGCGAGTTTGCGCGTGTTCATGCGCCGATTCTTTCACTATTGCTTCACTTCGTACCGGTAATCGAAAACGATCACCAACTTGTGCAGAACGAGTGGGATCCGCTTGAATTGTAGTCGGAAGACCACCACAAACAGCATTTTCCAACGCTTGATACAATACATTCTCAGCCTCACGAACCTCAAACTCATCCGCAGAAGAGTGCCGACTGATGACGCTGCGGTAGTGTTCGATCTCCTGGGCCAACGACTGCATACGCCGTTCCGCAGTGTCAACACCTTGACTTATTCGCTTCACCCGTGTACTATTTTCACCTGACTCCCTATAAGCAGACTCTACGCGACTGCGAGATCGCCCAACCGCGATGCGATCTTCAGATCCAAACACATCGAGCCCTCGCGGATGTTCATCCGGACCCAATGGATAAGGAGGTGGAATATATGGTGTTGGTCTTGCTGCACCCACTGTTCTTGCATATTCCGACTGCTCCGAAACTACAGGTTGTCTACGCCGACCTCCATTATCACTAGTATCAGTACTACTTTGTTTTGCCCCTCGCCATTTATCTGCCATTTTCCGACAATGGTCCTGAGCTCGCGTTATCTCATCATCCAGGTCTGCGAAATAACGTCGTCGTCTTGTAGTTGAAGACAGTTCTAATGGAATATCTCTTTCCACACCTGGATTCGCAGCTATTACTGTTACATCTGGCTCAAACGGAACAGGTTGCCGCCGCACTTCGGGACGCCAGCCCGTAGAAGCTGTAACTCTGGGTCGTCGGGGTATCCGAGAGGTTGTTCCAACTCCCGTCGTAGCAGCAAACGTGAAGATGGGTGGTGCCACCGTGGAAAACATCACACGTTCAGTGGTGGTGGTTGATATAGTTCTTTCAACCTGGTCTTCACATTCAACAAACACACTATCTGGATCCCTATCAGATTCCATTATTATTACTCTGATACCTACTAGAAGTACGTATTATAAATTCACTGAAATTTTCAACACCTGATTCCTTAATTTCCCTAAAATCATAACTCCTTATCAACAGTTTCCAACAGCTAAAATAAAACACAATTCATTATCAAGTTATCATTATGTACAAATACACCATCCCCACCCAACCCCTCCCAGGTCCAACCGGGGGTGAGATATGGGTACCCTTCCCTCAAGACGTACCTGTGTCACATTACAAATTATTAGTGCATAAGCGAGTGCAACAAGATCAGTTATATATAACGAAATTTTACAATTACCAACAAAAGACTTTACTAATACTTACAAAATCGGTGGAGGCACATAGTTTGGCTCCCTAAGCGCTTGCCGCAAGTACCGTTGAGCACGTAACGCATGCCGTTGTCGCGTTTCAGCCTCGGTAGGAGGTCGCTCCGGATCATCAGCCGGAGTCGATGCACGTGAGGGTTGCGCCGATTTACCCCGCGGTGGTGTCGCCGTCTTACGCCGCTTGCGTGAACGCCGTTTAGGGGGTGTCCAATCGCCCTCGCTATAGTCGCCTTCGGATGCGTGTGTTTGGTATCCGCTAATGGTTACCTCCTTGGACGTAGAAGCCATGCTGGAATTAGAAAAATATTACAACATTACTTTCTTACTACAATATTTCCATGCGAACCACCATATATAGGTCCCTTTCCATTAAATATTAACAAAAACGAGTTCTATCACAGCAACGAACAAATCGTGCTGATAACGTGCAACAAGCAGATATAAAATAAACACTTAACTGATATCCTTTCAAAGAGTTTATTTCAGGCTAAACCACCTTTCTACCTGCCAGCAGTACTTTTACAATGAAGGTGTCCAGCACCATACTCCTACCATATAATAAAGCAGTCAACCATATATCTAAGAAATCGAATTTTGACCAGCTTTAGCAAAATATGTGTAAAACCCAAACGTTGACAATGACATGCCTCGTCGTGGCCACCATGTGAGTTTATCGGCCTTCTCCGCGGCACGTTTCTTACTAAAACGCAACCGACATCTCCAATGGTGGCCACAGGGAAAGGGGTGGAAGCTGAGAGCGAGTTCGAGAATTGCCCAAAAGGAAGTAAAATCAAGAATTAAGGGTAGGAGCCACCAAGGGATGCACCGGTCTACCAGCAGTCGGAGATACCCTTTATCACTGGATGAAAGTTGCGCGAGTTCCCAGCGGTAGACATGTCATTGTCCCGGGCAGGGATATCAAGTTTAGGTCAATGTCTGGTGCTTGATTATGAGCCAAGCTAAGTAGGCCGTGTGAACGTATATACACTAGAATAAACTGCAGTTAAACCAATTATGCCCTGCAACCTGAACATACCTAGACCATTGATGGCATTAAAAATAAATTGCTATGGGATAAAAGTTGAGAATTTAGGTATGAATAGGATTGATGCGTCCAGCATCCTTTCAGGTATGATCTTTTCAGAGTTAAGCTAAGACTAAATTGAATTTTGGTTAGCAAAACTGCATATCCGTGCTAAAGATGCTTAAACCCTGGCGAGTCCGGAGAACGTGCCGTGGGTAACTAATTTTTACTGAAACTGCTTAAATAGTTTTGGTAAATTTTTAAAATTTAACATGAAAATTCTGACTATCGTTATTGAATGTGAACACTTAGCTCCTCAACGGTTGTACCCTGGCTAGTCTGACTGACAGGCCATGGGACATTGATAACCTTTTTGAAAAGAGGGAGTTATAACATTACGTAAGACTTGGTAAAAGTTTTAATTGTAACACCGGATAAATTTAAAACTTGATTTAGAAAGTGTTAAAGAGAAACTATAAAGTTAAAATGTTAAAATGAACAGTCTAGAAAACAACGTTAGAATGTTGCGAATTAAAACGATAATTTATTTAGAGATTTCTCAAATAGTTTTGCGTGGCGGTGTCGTGTCCGTTTAGACCAGCACACGCACCCCTAAGCTAGAATTTACCAGAACGTGTCCGAGGTCACAGGTTCTGAATGTGATAATTATAAATTTCATGCAAAAATACTTCAAGCGAAATGTCACTACGGCGAAGTGTCCGTATAACCGTCCCGTAGTGCGTAGTGAAAAGAATTTGAACAAGTTTTGGTATGATTTTTTAAAAAGTAAAATTTAAAAATTGGAATCAGAAAGTTTGTACCAAGAAATTTTATCATGGGTGGAATCGGAGTGGGAGTGAACTATATTAGTTCTGAAGGCATCCAAGCTCTATCTCAGCTCGACAAGCGGCCAGAGTTGAGATACAGACTGGAGCTAGAAAGGGATTTCCATAAGTTTGTTTGCTTATGAGTGCACAATAGCGTTTCCATTACTGAGGATAGCTATTTCCCGTAGAGGGCAACAATTCATGCTTTACCTTAAGAGATCGTGATACTAATGTGGCAGGATTGCACCAGAACAATAAAGCTATAATTATTTACAAGTTGTCTAGAAATAGATAAAAGATATAACACATTAGCATTCAGAATCTAGCAGTGTTTTGAAACAGGCGCCGTCTACCCTAACCATTTAACCAATAGTACCACATAAGTGCCGAATGATTAAGTGCTAGAAAAACATGGTGTGGCCCTGCCACCCTAAGTACTCTGCAACGTGGCCTGCAGCATTGAGTCATATATAAGTGACTCCAAGTAACCTACAAGTAAAATAAAGAAAAACAACACCATCAGCTCCTGCTGGCCTGGTAACACACAAAATCATGTAGTATAAATTTTATTACTTGACGTTAGCTGGAAATTTTTAAACATTATATAGGTACACTGTTAGCACATAACAAAAGATTATATAGCAAAAACTTAACAAGAAAACCCCTGGCCTTATGCACCAGGTATAACAAGGATAACATATTTCTCACATGGTGATACCTTAGTCTCGATCCAAAAGCTTCGCACTGCGTAACAAATTTACCTATAACAATTTTTATAAATTTTTGGATTTTTAACCAGTTTGGGACAATAGCGTGCGATCATGCATTATAGGATACATGTACCTTAAATCGTACTACCTGAAGTGTTTGTGTGTTTCGTAGACCTGAAAACTACATAATTTTATATGTTAGTGTTAGGGACAAGTGACACAGGATTTCCCCAAATAGAACGTGGGTGTTGGCCCATAGCTGCCAAGCCCCCTAAGCGTCTAATTTCCCCGGCCTGTGCATTGGACCACCCCTAGGCGAGGCTTACGCTAAGACATAGTTCCGACGACTATGTCCCACCCTAAGGAAGGTTTGCAATGTCACAGCCTTCGACGATAGAGCAGCCCATGTTGTGGCAGCCTGGGGTCCAACGGGTGGTGGAAAGGTGCCGGAAAGGTAGAAAGACCAATCCCACCCAGAGGTTCCCGTTTAAGGAATGGGCTGCCCTCTTTCTGGTCTGCCTTATAACCCGGCTAGGGCTTACTATGCCTAGCACACCCGCCTCCGCGGCAGGTTCCAGAAATGCAGGTAACCTCCTGCATAGTCACCGCGAGTGAGCCTAAATTCACTATGTAATATGCGTGTGTATACCTAAAATTCCGTATGTGTTCGTGTACAAGTGAGTCGGTAACATGCCACTTGGAACCCGTATATATCCAAACTCTATGAGAAATATTCGACGTTATCGGAGAACGGCCCCAAAGAGAACACGAAGAAAAATAAACCGTACGCAAAACCATCTAACTAGAACCCGTAAGATTAGGGGTCACGGCGAACACGAACGAAACTAAACACGCAAGTAAAATGGTTCAGCTCTATAGGTGCTACCGCATACACAGCTGTATATTGCATACCCTGCGCAAAACTAGAAAACCAAAACACACAATACAAAAATAAGATAAACGAAGAGAAAAAAAACGGAAAAATCGTGAAAACGTAATATATATTTCGTCGTTAACACACACAACAATACGTCGACCAACAGCAATCGTAATAAATAATAACCAACCAAATAGCTAGCCTCACGCAACAGACAGTATTTAGCTAAGTAAATTTATTTATTATTAAAATTGATTTTATTATTATATATATATATTCGGGGGAAATTTACTGAATTTTGGGGGTTGAAAATAGAGTCACATAGGGGTATTTCCTGGGCGAGGGAGAGTATCACCCGATCGGAGCTGAGAGGTAATTCACCCCACCGAGAGAAAATAGTTGTAAACCAGGGAGAAATGCGTTATTTAAGTAAAATTAAGGAAATTTGTAAATTCCTAGATTTTGGGTTAGTTTTAAGGGGTAATAGGTGGGTAAGGGATGAGACAAGAGAAGTGTAATATAAAATTTAGATAGTTTTCTCACCCTCGGAGATAAATATAAGAGTCACCCCTGTGGGAGAACGGATATCCCCCAGGGAAAGATAATGAAATTGGTAAGATTTTAGTGATGAGATCAAAACCTATGAAATATTGTCTAGAAGGGAGGGAAATACAAGATTAGACCTGCCCAAAAGTTGACAAGTACTAAGTTATAGATAAGTACTGTTTAAGGTATCTATTTGTGAAGCGAAGTTGAACCTGAACGTTCTTTATTCAAGAACACAAACACAGAACCAAAACAATATTCTTTGAGTTCCCTTGGAATCGTGTATTGCTTTACACATAAGTCTCTAGAGCGAATTTATAATATAAACTATAAGCGGCACCAAGAAAAAGCAGAAATTGTGGAATTGTGGTCAAGAACAATCAAAACTGTTTATAATTGAGACTATCTCTTTACGAGAGTAGGTATATAAGCGCGCCAACTTTAAAATAATTATAAAATATTAATACACAATAATCGTAATTATTTACGCTGACTACAGGTCAAAAGCAAGCACGAACATCATAAGCTAGACATTACATAATTCTTTATGCAGTGTAGACAATAGCTAACAACCCGATCGACCGCCTCTCTGAACGCAACAACCAAAAATAAACTTCCAAACTAAAGACGATAACTACATGTTAGCTATTAGCACTTAGTGCTAATTATGCAAATTAGCTAGAAAAGGAACGAAAACAAGGCGAAAACAACAAAACGAAAACAAGGTCACAGAAGGGAGTAGGGTATAATAACAAAAATGGTGGAAATCTTGAGTTTTAAGGAAATTTATTGGGTTGGGGTCGGGTTTGGACAGGGATTCCTCCCTGTAGCCCAATAGATGCCTAGCAAATGGGTTTAGGGTCAATGAACCAGATTGCCAGAATATATTTGTCTTAGATTGTTTACGTATTCCGTACAGGGCATCAAATACATAGGCACTAACACGAAAACAATCAGCCGCGAAAATATAGCATTTACAAATTCGAAACAAACTATTCACGCTAAAGCGTGGATAAAAATTGTCGAATCTTTCATCACTTTCAAAATAACAAGTTTTGCAGTAAAGTATTCGTAACTTAAAATCGAGCTTATTACTAGGTATGTAATTATTTTGAACACATATTTTGGTTTAAAAAGTTCTCAACGAAATTTATAGTTTGCTGAAGGCATAGGTGTCGAGACATGGGTAAGGATTACCCCGTAAGAATCGGACCACCGTTAACCCAAATATGCCACCATGTCCGGCAAGCGCCGAAGTAGCGCAGAAAAGTTTAGCAAAAACGGATTGAAAATTCTAAAAAAATGGAATAAAACTGGGAAAAAAGAAATTTAGGAAAACCTTATCACAAAATAGGCAAACAGGAAATTGTTTTTGCAAAAATTAGAAAAAATTTGAGTGTCTAAGAATTTCAAAAAATTTCAAATTTACCACACCCCCTCCACTTACATACCCTTAGCCTGGGCGCCTCCATGCGCCGAGACCGTCTATACGCTAAGCCAAAGGTCCTTTGAGTACTAATAAATTTCCATCGAACCAGAGTATAGCAGATGTACCTATAGTCGGCTGGAAAGCAATGTTTGCTACAGCTTAACTGAAGTCTATAAAACCCAACAGTAATATTAATTCTGAACATATATCTAGAGCTCAATACGGATATTTCACGCATTTTCGAAAATTTTCCATGGTATGGTCAATAGACCCGATTTGCAAGACTATGTCTTGTCTTCAGTCATTTTAATATTTGTATTGCATACAGCGTTTGAAAGATGTTATATGTATATGATTTTCGGTAGGTTCAATACTGTGTTTGGGTTATCTAGAGACCAGCACGGATATTTCATATCTTTTCGGTGGCTTTTAATTGGTTTAAGGTCAATGAACCCGATTTCGAAAATATAGTCTGTCGTCAGTGATGTGATTATATGGTCAGTGTACCCGATTTTCAGACTATATCTTGTCTTCAGTCATTTTGATATTGGTATTCCATACAGCGTTTGAAATATGTTGTATGTATATGGTTTTCGGTGGGTTGAATACTGTGATTGGGTTATCTAGAGACCAGTACGGATATTTCAACCTTTTCGGAGGTTTTCAATGAGTTTAAGGCTAATGAACCCGATTTCAAAAATATATCCTGTCTTCAGTGGTGTGATTATGTATCGCGTATAGGGTATCAGGAATGTCCTATGCACAAGTTTTTCGGTACGTCGGATATGGTGGTTTAGCAGTTATTATATTTATACAAAATATAGCAATTTTGCGTCTTGAAGCCGCTAAATTAACATTATTATAGTCTACCGCGTGAAATAGTTGTTGTAATATGTCAAATGACGAAATTCCTAGGCAAGAGTTTTGTACTCATTATTTGTTTGTTGTTCACGAAGCTACGCCTTTCACTCTGTTTGAAGTTTCCCTTGTTGTTAAAAGCTTTAAACATTTGAAAAGTATTAAATAGTGAAATCATAAGCTATTTATGCGTTCTCTGTTCGCTACTTCTGCGAGCTGCGTTTAAGGAACAGTATAGAATATCTGAAATTATAGCAAGTAATGTTCATGGTGCCCATATCGAAGTAGCAGTGGTTCCATTCACGTATGCGGCATGCTTTATTTCGCATGTGGTAAAATGCCCATTAATTTGTACACAAGGGGGTAAAACCAGCGCAAATGTTATGAATTTTACGTGTGTCACTTGGTTGCAAACTTTCAGCTATCACATTTGCCTATTTCACATAAATGGAGCCGTTTTACATAAATGCCTTTTTGGCTGACACGATGAAATCTGCTAAGAAGTCGATTTTTACCATGGCATAAGATCCTATGCCAACAATATCACAAAACCGTATTTATGATGATATGTAGTGTTTTGATTATATGTATTTTGTGCGCTTTTTACTTCGTTATTTGTGCTGTAAATAAATTGATTGATAATTGCAACGTGGTATTTTCAGTGGCATAGGTTCAAGTTTTGTATTGCAAATTTTCGCCAAAATATACTTTGGTTCAGTAGTTCATAATCGCTCGAAATACACATAAGAAACACTTGCACTTACACACTTCAAATTTGACATGTCCTCGTTTCTATAACATCTAGCTTGATGCTATATAATCAAAGTACGGCAAAAAATTCAATATATAAAAACATTAAATACAAGCCTTCTAAACAATGATGAAGGCCTGTCGTTGTTTTCTGCTAGTAGCGGTCGCAAACTGATAGATATATTAATCGCTGTCAGCTGTTAAAATGCTTGTTTTAGTGGACAACCAGCAAGAAACAATTTGCCAAGAATAGGACTCAAATGCACCTGTTAAATGAAAATATTAGAACTGACCAGTGTGGTCGGTATCTAGTTAAATATCTGCTATACTTTGTGGTAAATAAATAACTATGATATTTATAGGCATAAGAACCAGTTTCCATGATTTGTGTGTCGATCGGCCGACGCACAGGAAAGCTGTGAACACTGATGGTATATATGATTTGTTCTCGTACAAAAGACGCATCAACTTATAATTTTTCATCGTATCAACTATCTTGACGAAAACAGATAGACACATATTAGCGATAACTAAATTCTGTCCGCTGCAACTTAAAAGCGTCACCCCGAAAATAACGATTATTCGACTGCACATAAATGGCCACAATATAAGTGACAAACTAATTTGTTCGAGCTATTCTAAACATAAATAAATGATCAAGCAGATAAATTCTGCTATAGCATTTTCTTGTATAAATGTAATCACTCCTGCACAAAACATGTGTGCGGCAACCATTAGTCTCACAATCGTATTGGAAAATGCAATTGCACCGAATGATTATACTGCAGTTCCCATTGACGATCGACAATAGTCAATACCTTTTCATCATAGTGTAAGTTTTATTTTTATAGCGCGCCCGAATGCAATAATCATTTGATATACACGGTACGTTGACATTAGGTATTACTATTGCATGGGTGTATGCAGCGACTATAACCGTTACACCGACGAACGCAGTTGCTATCGTCAATGCTTGAAAGCCGCACTAGACATATCCATTGCGCTATAACAAAGGTTCATGCATTCGTAGCGACCTTACTGGCTATGGTGAGCAGTAGCTGCACGCAAATAAATGTGAACGGCGCATAACCGTTTAAAATTTTAATGGCAAAATTTAAAAATGTTTGTTTTATCCAAGCGTATTTTGGCACACTAATGGCGTTACTACTACCAGTAAATCACATAACGTCATAATGCATTGCCATATAGCAACATCATAATGCAATGGGCTCTCCGAAAAAATTGCTGCCGGTTTTTGTTTAAAACGTTGTTAACCGCAGCTCACAATATTATATTGCTACTTTTGCATCTAACAAAAGTAAATTCACATGTTTATATCAGATATTGCTATCTTTTGGTTGTAGAATCTGTCCTTGTCTGTGCAATATTCCTATTAAGTAAAGTGTACCGTTGCTGATAACAGTAAATCAGATGATGCAGGCTTGTTGTAGTCTGAGGTCAGGAAATACTTACGAATACCAAACTTATTTTGCAAAAGAGCTGAACGAAAAGTAAGGGTTATGTTTTTACGCCAATTTATGACATTGATATATATTTGAAAGACCCTATCGAAAATCGAGCGGTTAATAAATTCGTAAACGGCAATGAGGTATATATCACATAAAACTATAATTGCTAAGCGGCATGCACAACAATTGTAAGCAGCAAACAAATTCTGTTTCATCAGCGACCGTTCGTTGAGTTTGATTTTCAATTAAAACAATTCTTCCAATCCAAAAATTGATAACAGGGTAAAATAAATAGCGAAAATTTGATCTAAACTAGTCAAACGTTTCAACATTCACTTGGTACTAGCGATATATCCTAAAATTTCATCTAAAATACAACTATTTTATTGGTGTCATAACATTTGGTACAATCCAGGTTACGTGTTGTTTTGTTAGTCAAAAAAAGTGATATCTTCTGCGTCACAATTTCCTTGAACATTCGGCACGCATTGTATTGTCAGATTTAAAGAACATGCGCTAAATTCAGATAATTTTCATAAAGCCAGCGTATTATGCGGTCCAATTAATGATTCTTGCACCGAAGAGGAAACGTTTGAAAAGCAGAACGATTAAATGACCAGTTGAAAATGGCAAATCGTGTAAAGCGATATTCCATTTGCGCAGCTATAATTCCAATATATTTACAAAAGGCGTAGCGCTCCGTTTGCAAAAATGAAACTCAATAAAGTAAAAACATTTTTATGAAAGTCAAACACTTTGATGAGCGAAAACGTGTAACTGCTCTCAAAAGTTTTTCAGTTCTACGTTCAGGAATTTTTTTACGTTTGTCTGATATATGGAAATGTACATTTGTGAAAGATCGAAGAAATTTCTTCTCAACACCACAAAAATTTTAAGAACAGTTTTTTCGGTGTTTTAGTAGCACTTGAGTAACACCGATTTAGAATTCCATGTATTTTGTTGTGCTAAATTAATAAAATCATTTTTGTTAATAAAGATTATGGCCTGCGACAACGTCAATCAAGAAAATATAGCGCAATCGTGATTGTCGCTATTTTGGCACTCAAAAATTCTATTGTGTGTACTATATACAATGCATCTATATCTTTGTTTTGAAATCAAGCGCGACATTTAAATTTCCCACGGTCGTATAAGTTCTACGCTATTTGCTAATATTTTATTAAAGTAAATTTATGCAGGTTTCACAGAATAATGAGTGCAGAAAGTGGGCACTTTTGTCTCTAACAACCGTCTGCAAGAAACTAAAATCTCTAATGGACGGCTATATGATATTTTAGTTTCTTGAAAACGGCTGCTAGAGATTTTTGTCTTTAATGATTGCTTGTTAAATATTTAAATCTCTAACAGATAGCTGTAAGAGATTTTAGTCTTACATAGATAGCCAATAAATACCAAAATCTCTAACAACTAGCTGTTAGAGACTAAAATCTCTTGCAGCTAGTCATAAAAGATTATTGTCTCTAATGGCTAGCTGTTAGAAACTTTTGTCTCTTACAAGCAGCTATAAAATACAAGTGTCTCTAATAGCTGTCCATTAGAATTTTAAATATATAACGGTTGGCTGTACGATATTTTTGTATGTTACAGCTGGCTGTAAGAGACAAAAATCTCTAACAGCTAGCCATTAGAGACAAAAATCTGTAACGATTAGCTGCTAGAGATTTTAGTATCTTATGGCTAGCTGTTACGAGATTGCATATTTAAGCTAGAAGTGAAGTGACATGTCTGAACCATGACAATATCTAGAGTTAATAAGGTAATGTGGCGAGGTTTGAAATTGATTATTACGGATGTCAGGGATATAAAGTGATTGTGGTTTTTTGCACTTAATAGCCGGCTAAGTTTTCGTTCATTTTTAGCGGACGTGAAGCTGCTGCCTCAGACTCCGCGGATATGGAAAATGTTACCTCCGCTCCGATTTTTTACAAAAATAACCTACTATTATTGCTGATTCACAGAATATTGTGCCCATCTACTCGAAAATTTTTGTTACATACGACACGTCGTATGTAACTAGTGTTACACACGACATGTCGTATGTAACCAATGTTACAAACGACATGTCGTATGTAACCAGTGCTACATACGACATGTCGTACGTAACCAGTGTTACATACATGTCGTATGTAACACTGGTTCATAGAACTTTACTCTACTCAAGTTTAATATTGGTACCCCCTCCAGTTTGATATTGGTGCCACCCTCCAGTTTTATATTGGTGCCCCTATTTCGTATTGTTCCACCGCTCCATTGTGATATTGGTGCCCCCTCAGTTTGATATCGATGCCCCCCTTGAGTTTGATATTGAGGCCTACTCTAGTTTGATATTGGTGCCCCTCCAGTTTGATATTGGCCCCCTCCAGTTAAATATTGGCCCCATTGAGTTTGATATTGGTGCACCCTCCAGTTTGGCGGAGGGACACCAATATCAAACTGGAGGGGGGCACCAATATGAAACTAGAGGGGCACCATTATCAAACTGGAGGGGCACCAACATCAAACTGGAGGGGAACTAATATCAAACTGGATGGGGGCACCAATATCAAACTAGAGGGGACACCAATATCAAACTGCAGGGAGCATCAATATCAGACTGGAGGAGGCACCAATATAAAATTGGAGGGGCATCTATATCAAACTGGAGGGGGGCACTAATATCAAACTGGAAGGGGATACCAACATCAAACTGGACGGGGCCACCAATATCAAGCTGGAGGGGCACCAATATCAAACTAGAGGGGACACCAATATGAAACTGGAGGAGGCACCATTATAAAACTGGAGAGGCACCACTATAAAACTGGAGGAGGCACCAATAACAAACTGGAGGGAGTATCAATATCAACCTGGAAAAGGGCACCAGTATCAAACTGGAGGGGTACCACTATCAAGCTGGAGGGGCGCACCAATATCAAAGTGGAGGGGCCACCAATATCGAAGTGGAGGGGGACACCAACATCAAACTGGAGGGGGTACCAATATCAATTTTTAGGGGGCACCAATGTTAAACTGAAGGGGGGACTAAGCGCTGATAAATTGCTGCTTGTAAAAAATTAACCTTTCTTAGCAATTTACTTGTTTTATTAATATATGTCTCATTTGCGATGAATAAAATATTACTATCGTGATTAAAAAAACCCGGACAGTAATTTTTTGAGACTAGCGCACAATATGTTTCCCTACATAGACGAAAATTTAGGCTCGGCTCGGCCTGCCTAAGATCGACACTTTAGAGAAAACTTTGCAACAGTACAGAAAAGGAAAATTGTTACTAATATTTTGTAACTCTTGCAATGCCTTTATGGCTTGTTCTTTGCGTTATTATTGTTTTCAAGGCTGTAATGTCATGCAAGTGCCAATAGTTTCATTTTTCTAGAAGTTGTGACTTGTGCAACCACAAATGGGCGATGCTAGCATTTTACAATGCGCCTTCTAAATAACGGATACAAGACTTGTATGTTGCCATTGAAGTGTCAAGTAATACACATCCGATGTATTTAGAGATACGGGCAGGTACCACAATAGTCGAATCTACGAATAGCTTTAATTTTCGCACAAATTAGTTTGTTTTTGCATTCCTTCCATAATTACTTTAACTAGGCCAATCAAACTCTCCATTTCTATTATGCACACATTCTATCGTCGCAGCTGTTGCCGAAATTGTTTAATTAAGTTTAAAAACAGCGACTACCGCATTCATTCGCAATATTTTGCTGTATTTTATTAGTTAGATGCTCACATATCCCATCTCATAAATGCAGAATGCACAATTTGCGACAGTTGATAATTGCACAGGGCGACGATGACCAAATATTAATAATGTACATTGCTATGATTATATATAATTTACACGGATTGGCGTAATGTCTGTGCAAAATAATACAACTTTTTCGAGCGAAAAATCTGAAATTCCAGTTACATGCATTAAATTTAGTAATATTCTTAAATGCTGAAATTATCGGTGAAGTGACTGCGTCCTATAATTTGGATTCTGATGTTAGATTTGCTAAATAGAGGTGAGAATTTTGGATCCCGGCTTAGCCTGGCTCTGTTTTAGAGCGAAGCAGAGCCAGTCATGATGTCTGAGCCAGAGCCTAAGATCCGTCTGTAGAAGCTGGACCTGGATTGTCTTGAAATATGGGTCGGATCTAAAAAGCTCTTTTCTAAAACAACAAACGTAAATATAACTGCTGATGGATAGTACATTAGTCAGCCAACAGCAAGAGCAGCTGAGATAACCTCGGATCAGCTCTTAAAAGCTCCAAGAGTATCTGTATATAAGTGGGTTGAATATTATGTTCCCTCTTGAAACGAAACCTTTTATCGCGTTTAAGACCCCAGCCGAGCATGGATTTCTGTCGGAAAACGCGAGCCAAGCCAGCAGGACATGGTTCACAAAATCCTAGCCAGAGCTTAAGATGTGTCAACGGGAGCTGAGTCGAACCGGACATGGTTCACGAAGTGCCGAGCCAAAGCCTGAAATTCTGATTGTTACCTCTATTGCTAATTAATCAAACATAACGTTCTAAAAATGTAAACAATAAACAGTCACACTATGATGTAATTTGAATATGGCACGGTATATAGCACTATAAATCGCGTGAATTAGCGGTCAAATTGATAAAGTCAAATATTTGTCAATTTAGTTAACGTAACAATACATGTAATTATACCGAAGGTTCATGGTGAACAAACTCAAATTACCATTGAAATTTTCTTAAACAAACCTGTACGATACTTACAATATAAATTCGCATTGTTTTGCTTATACAACAATATAGAGGATGGGCAAAAATCTGACGATTTGTTTGATACCAACTTTAAGAAACGCAATTACTGAAGTTTTATAACAAGTGCACATTTTAGCACTCAAACATTAACAAAACATTTTAAGCAACATCAAATTTGTGAATCATCTGTTCCACGCTATTGCTTTTACGATTCCAATGATATAAAATGTACATGTTTAGCCGTTTGTTGTAAAATATTTGTAACATTGACCTTTTGTTACAGAAGTGTTATGTATGCAATGCATAGATGTCTAAAGTCTGTCGGCTTATGTAGGTTCATGGGCGGGGGTGTTTACCACACGAAAGTAGGCCATGACGTAGCCATATGATTTTCCCGGAATCTAATTCTTCCTCAAAGTTTGCTTTAAATTTTTTGTACTCTTGTTAAAATTACCAAAAGTACAACAGAGGGAGGTAAATTGCTTTCACGGGGAGGGGTTCAATTTAAGGGTGCTTTGCGGTAGTAATCCGCCACCGCCGCAATGGACACCTATGAATTAGTGCAAAATTTCATATTTTCTCGAATAGTGCACAATGCTTAATTGTAGCTTGAGACAATATATATTTTACCAGCACAACTGGACAGACATATATTTTTAGCAAAATAGCGGAAACCGCCTACTTCGGGCCGAAAACGGAAGAAAATACCCTTCTGATTTCAATAATATGATCTCTCGTTAAAAATATAACATAAAGCCTTCACGCAGTTCATACCAATAGAACAGGAAATTTATCTTAAAATTGCCTTGCAATTCCCATGCTACCACTGGAGGGCACTAACAGAATAATTGTGCCGTTTTTATTAATTCTGACACTCTGCAACTACGGTGATTCGTTTTGCTTGTCAGAAACGATTTTTAACCGCCCAAATCTCGTATTTCAAAGCCAATAAATTTTATTAATTTTACCTTAATAATGGTTTAGCAACTCAAAGGTGTTCGCGTGCTGAAAATCGTCGAATGCACGGAAATCAGAAACTTGCCCGCCGCCACTAGGGTCGTGTTTGCGTGCTCAAAAATTTTATTCAGGCGCGCAAATGCTTTTTTATTCAAGTTCGGTTTAAAGCTCTCAAACTGTAAACCTATATCGCTGGTATAACACTTTTATCATTATGTATTACAAAACCATTCTACTGTAATCAGCTTTAAATCTTTGATAGTTTGGCGTCGATTCTCACTGCTGTCAAGAGTGTATTGCGGAAGAAAATGGTGTTCCCCTCCTGTTTGATGTTTATGCCCACGATTATCTGTGCTATTTGTGAAAACAGCGCTGGCTACGACGTTATTCGTGGCAAACGTCAAATGTACAGGGGACACCAAGACACCAAATGTTAAACGCACATGTCGAATATCAATGTCAAATACAAAATTTACAGGGGGACACGAACAATTAACTGGAGAGGGGCACCACATTCGACGGAGGGGCACCAATATCAAACTGGAAGGGATACCAATATCAAACTGTGGGCGACTATCAAACTGAAGGGGGCACCAGTACCAATGGCGGGCAATGAATATCAAGCTGGAGGGGGCTTTAGCCGCATTGTCATGGTCAGCCATATTTCGCTCGACACGTGGTAATGGAAGCGCGTTATTAGAATTTTGCGGGCAATGGAAAGCCGTTATCTTCATTTTATATACAATGGAAAGTCATCTGCTTCATTTTGCGTGCAATCGTTGGCGCGACTTATCTATGGTGTGCAGTTCTTACACTCACTTTTGTGTGAAAGACGTATA